>JANWGL010000003.1:0-25851 GCA_025200755.1 Ceratobasidium sp. C01
TCACGTCTGTGGGGTTCTCACCCGCCGGCACTCGCATCGTCTCTGGGTCCGCTGATAACACCATTCGTATTTGGGACGCCACTCATTCCATTACCCACGAATTAGCACCCTCATCTGATTGGGTGATGGATAATGCAGGCATAGTCACCACTCGAGAAGGCCAGCTACTATTGTTTGTCCCTGCTGATCTTCATGTTGGGCTGATTTGGCCGCACGGCACACTTTGTATCTACACGAAAGGCTCTCTCGCGCTTGATTTTGATGGGGTTTTGTTAGGGACTGATTGGGTTCGGTGCTATTCATGTTAGTTTACTGTTGGCGTTTCTTTGTTCAATTGTATCCTGTCTTGCTACTCGCGTCTTATATTCTGTAATTGCCTGGTGATGTGAAACTAGATACCTGCGTACATGGAGCAGACAGATACCGATGGATAAGGACCGCGCACTCCACAGCGTCACACCTGGCTAATTCAATGTCAGTGACAGTCGATTACCATCAAATGTTTGATCGGCGAGAATCCTACCGGCGTCCCTGGAAATCACACTCTTGACAACCTAATTTGTTCCAATTTAGGACAGCTTGGCACCTCGTTGGTTCTCAGTCTCCACGGCCAACCAGACCCGGCATCCCACAGATAGCAATCTAGGACTTGCGAACGAGTTCAGGTCTTTCGCCTCGCAGTATATCCTTAGCTCATTCGGAAGCCTGAATCAAATAACGCAGTCGATCTAGACGGCTCAGGCTGGGTGTGTCTGCTCTCCCATATCCCCGCTCCACTTCTGCTGCCTTATCTTCAAATCCTGATCGCATTTCACGAAACAGTTACAACGTAATACCCCTGGTTCATTGACATTGTTCAGACATATCTAGCCTCGACTCTCTCTAGTAACAGTGTTGACATGACCCAGTCATAACCTATTATCAAATTGGTAATAACCCAGACTGACTCGTCATAACTCCGGTCAGAGATAATGTTACCGATATGGCAGGTAACTCAAGGATCAATTTTTGCAAGTGTAAAAATCCGTGCAGATACAGTCAAGCACCCCCAGATAAGGTTCTCCAGTTTGCCTTCCGGTATTGAGCTACAGATTGTACAAGAAATCATATCTCTAGGCGGCTGAAATATCGACTGATAAACAGTGTCAAATTAGCTGCTAAAACGAGGTATGATAAGCGCCGTTGGAGCCAGTGTTGGCCGATCTCTGACCCATTCTGACCTCGTTATAACTCGTCATAACTTTCCAAATAGTTATTGCCCACTGACCATCTGACGGGGTCATATCAACACTGCTCTAGTATCTGTGAAGACTCATCAAATGATCAACCCAGAGGCGTGCGAACGGCTAGGCGCAGGTGGTGGCTGTACGCCCAAATCTTAGCACTCTTTGGGAATCCGTGGAACTCTGGCGTCTCACATCCACTCTATGCGTACTCAGCGGATAAGTCACCTCAGCCCCGTAAACCAGTTCTGCGACCTTCATATTGTTCGCAGTGATTCAGCCATCTCCGCTCCGCTATCCTCCAGTTGCTTGGGGATCGTCCCAACCATGCGTCTTTTGCGGTCCTCACTCCATTTCGGTTGAACATGGGGGCAAGATCTCGATAGCCAGCCTGATGCTACCAGAGCACTCGTCTCCTTCCCTCCAGCACGTTGAGATGGGCTGTATACCTGGGACGGCTATGACTAAACTCTAGCAAACTCTAGCCCTAGTGTGGGATCTTGTGCCGGTGGAGATCTCACTCTTGGACGACTCTGAGCATTCGCTAGTCTAAAGGATAATTGGTGTCTGTCCCAGAGTCTAGATATTGGAGTTCTACCCAGGTAAGGAGTCCAGTGGCAATAGCTCGTCAGGGTGAACCAGACTATTTTCTTTACCGGGAATCCCTCTTAACGCGGAACTCGCTCGACTTTCGGGTCTGACTTTGTTTGCCTGTGCACTTTGTATTTCCACCCAGCAACGGTTCAAGCTCTGGGCGTTGTGTCACTGCAGGAGTTCCTGGATATCCTCGACCGCACGGAGGACCAAGTATCCCTTTGGGAAGGGCTCGCTGTACCTGATACCTGATTCGCTGTGCTCCGGCACGTTTACCTTCGCGATTTCGATGCTAGGGATTTCTCTATCGTATGGGCTTCAAGTTTTGTTCAAAATCTCATCTCGGTCACTATCAGATTTGATACTTCAACGACTGGAGGAGACTATACCACCTCAATTGGCCAGGTATGCGTGGACACCTTTCTGACGAAACTAGCCCGAGCGAGCCCGCACATCTCAAAGCTCGATCTCGACTTTGAGACTGTACTGTCATTGACACAAGGAGCCTATTCGCTATTGCGTACAACTACCGATGCTCTAATATAGCTCCCGCTTCGTAGCGTACAGCTCAATTACCTGTGGACCCGCTCCGAGGACCTTGTCTCTGCGTTCCCAGCCGCTGAGGAGCTCTCCTCTATCATCCGTCAGGTTGACCTCGAGCAATTGCGCATATTCGCAGCTCACATGCCTAACCTACGCTCCTTGACGATTGACGTCCATTGGGTGGTCCCACTGATGACCAAAAAGACAACTCGTCAGCCGGCCAAACCGTTCATCGCTCCGGGACCGCACCCGTCACCGGTACTTATAAGCAGATTCGAGGTAGCCGAAACGCCGTTACTTCTCACACAATAAACTCTGGATATTAACTTTTTTTCTAGTGACTTGCGGGAGAAAATGGAACGTGTGCAGGAACGAAATGGACCCTCGGAGTTTAAGCGTGATAGAGAAGGAGAAGAAGACTCGATCGACATCAAGGGTTGCCACAAATGCGTCAAAGTTCTACGGCGAGCCCTTGAGGTGAGTAAGCTACAGCGAAGTAATATCGGGTACAGTTTTAACCTCGCTTCTGGGCAAAGCGGCGCTTAGGATTTGGAGTGTGGTGGAAGCGGGCGGTGAGCACAATATCATGAGAGCGCCGTACCATCTTCGCTCGGTGCTCCATGTCGCTGAAGGCTCCGTCCGAACCCCCACATTGCCTGCCTCATTTTCCGACTTTATTCGCGGTTGCAACCGGTCGAGGGTATATTCTATAATCCTATGGCGCGCAACCGACACCTTGCCTTGCGTTGTTTCGGCACTATGAAGGGCTTACTGCAAATTTTCCAGTCCTTCACGGCTCGTCCTCCGTAGATCACTCGCTTGTTATAGCACCCCCGCTCAGCTAGACCTACAGACCAATCGACCATCCTACACTCGACCACAAGCACTATTCTCATGCCCGTTCCAGCTCCTACCAAACCTGACTAACGCTCGCATGTCCCCGCTCGTACCACGGGGCCTCTCAAGGCTCTCAGAGACTCTTCGCACTCGGGTTCGAGCAAGAACACTATTAGCACAAGTAAATGTGAGTGATCGTCACTACAGCGATGCGACGAGATCATCGTGCTCGTATGTCATCCGCTGACCGCTTGCGATTTCTGACAGCCGTCTACTTTGAAGTCCAACCCCATCCGTTCGTCTGTCCTGGCCTCACCCGCATCATCTGGGACGTGCGTTTCTGCCCAGGGAAAGCCAAGATGAACGTGCCCGGATTCCCGCACGCGAGTGAGTCTGATCTCAACAAGCCTGCGGTCAACTCCCCCTGCCACTCGCCTTCGTCTTGTCTCAAAACTCCACCCGTGGGTCGCGATTCCAAAGAATCTAAACGGCGTAACGACCGGGAACGTGCTCGAGGTTGACTATGCGACTTTGCAGGAACCTGCATTCGTCCTCGAACAGTGGATCGTCTCGAGCAAGAAGCGTGCTCGTATTGCGCATATTTTCGAGCGTGAATGCGCGCAGGGTTCTGGTACCACCAGTCGTCGCTCATCTAAGGACGGTGTCTGCCGCGTCGACTGGCCAACTTCCTTGGGCTGGAGCAGGACATGACATTCTTCAAGCATCGTGTTCTGGAGCCTCGCTACTGAGACGAGAGCTGGGTCGTCTCCCTCGGTGCCAGCTCGAACGTCAACCCGACCGTACCCCAAATCCTTTGATCGCGTCTGTCCCACCCTAACGCCAGCGAAACAAATAGTACCTTAACAAGCATTGCGCCCCTTTTGTCCATTTATTATTTAGCTTGATAGCCATGATACCACAATTTTCAAACTGAAAGCTCATCTCTTACCATGCGTTTCTCGTTTTCGTTCAATACCTTTGATCAGGTTTCGGTTGAATATATGCTATTGTTACCGTTACCTCGAGCGATTTCTCCACTACATTCTACTCCGATCGATGCACTAGTACTCGCTAACGGAGAAGCACTATACTCGATGCGCTTGCGTACCACGTACAAGAATGCATAAGGGGTGTCGCCTTTATCATTTCATAGCTCTTGGAGGTACATGTACTTGTGGTGGGAAATTGTACGCATATGTCGGCCACCTAGTAACCCCGACAAGACACAGCGCTAAGGCACAACCTGACTGAGAATCACAGTAATGAGGCACTGTGGAAGACGCGAGGAGGCTCAGGCAATCAAACTTAGGAAGCGCCGTTAGCTAAAAATAGATTGGGTCACGATATGTACGTCATAGCTGCCTCATCCGTTGGTCTCGACGACGTTAATCACTGCCGTTTTTGCCCCCATCAAATCCAATCAACTCGTGTGTCTTCTATGCCCCTCGTACTAGTATACCTAGGTTTTCCACGTTAGCTTCACTCAACCCTTACACTCTATCAATCTACACCCCATGGGTTCAGCGCCTCGAGGTGTTCGGCGCGAAGTATAAGCACAGCCTGCAATACGCTAACACGCTCTTCAATTTTGCGTCTACGCGTCCTATATTGCCAAGTCTACGTGTTCTCGCTCTGTCCACTAGGGCCAAAATGTGATCCTCCGAGTACTTGTCGTTTACCGAACTGTTTCTTTCGCCGACGCTGGTCGAAAACCGACACATGAGGCAGGACGACAATCCACCCATCCCCAGATACGCATTGTCCTTGGGCTAGGTCAAAAGATCCCTAGCGTTTGTCCTGGTGTCGAGATATTGGAGATCTACCCAGGTCAAGAGCCTGGTATTAATTGCTTGTCGGAGAGAAACATGATATTTACTTTCCCAGGAATCTCTCTCCACACGGGACTCGCTCGGTTTTCGGGTCTGCATTCGTTTACTAGCACGTTTCACATTTTTGACCTGGCCACTCTTCAAGTTCTAGGCGGCCTACCACTGCTAGAATATCTGGATGTCTTTGACTGCGCAAAGGACCACACTTCGCTTGGGAGGGGGCTCTCTATACCTGAAGCCCGGTTCTCCGCACTCCGACGTCTCCACCTTTGTGATTTCGATGCTAAAGGTGCTCCTATCGTATGGAGTCAGACATGTGTCCGAAATCTTGGCTCGGCCACTCTCAAATGCGATCCTTCGACTGCTGGAGAAGACCCTGACACCGCGAAGCTCAATCTTGACTTCGAGGCTGTGCCCTCATTGGAACAAGGAATCTATTCGTTGTCGCGTGCGGCTATTGATGCCCTGTGTCAGCTCCTGCTCCGTAGCATACGGCTCAAATATCTATGGACTCGGTGCGAGAACCTCATCCTTGCTTTCCCTGCCGTTGAAGAGTTCTCCTCTATCGATAGCGAGGTTGAGCTCGAACATCTGCGCATATTCACAGCTCACATGCGTATCCTACGCTCCTTGACGATTGGTGTGCATTGGGAAGTCCCACCAGGGACCAAGAAGCCAACTCGTCAGCCAGCCGAACCGTCCATCGCTCCGAGACCGCGCCTACCAGTGGTGCTTATAAGCCGATTCAGGTTAGCCGAGCCGAATATTCCGATTGCTCAGCTCAGGAAAATGGCCAGGTGGGTGGTACAATGCTTTTTGAAAGGAGTTTCAGACGTCCTAACCGTTTCTTCGTAGATTCTTGGCCGACATATGGCCCGGCGGGTTCCGTGGAAAAGTATATCCCGGGACATGGGAATTGGGAGATAAGTGGAATCGTGGACGGAGCTCGCCTCCGCTTCACGATTGATACTGAGCGAGCGGCTCGGCGCTTAGGCCAATAGTCACGTGGCTTTGCTACTCGAACAACTGTTCGAGCTAGCCTCGACCACGACGGCGCGACAACTCAAGCAAAATCCAGGATGCTATGTAACTCGGCGGAGCGCAGTATGGCGGAGAGTACGCTCGAGTAGCATCAGGAGCGCATATATAGGCACCGGAGCGATCCGGAGCGCCTATATGTGCTCCCGCGTGCTACGTAGAGCCGGTCCGTTCTGTCCGGTCCCCCTTGTGGACCTCCCCAAGTATAATAAACATGTTAGCATATAAGTCAGCAGCTGTACGCACCGAGCGCAGCACAACGAGGCATACTAACGCGAGTCAAACACGTGAGTCGAGTGAACAAACCGAGTGCTCAACTCAGACCGGCTCTCGTCGAACGCGGGCGTCAAAGTTTGAGCGGATCGCGGAAAGGGAAACCACATAGTCATTCAGGATGAAACGGTAAAAACATTGAAAACGGAGTGCACGAGGTCGTAGAGACAATGGGGAACAAGACAACGATGAAAAAGAAAAAAAAAGGTTATAGCCGGCCGAGCGTGCGCGAGATGCGGCCTCGAACCATCGCCGCACGCGCAACAAGAGTGGTCGCCGGGGTATGTGTATATCGCAGTCGGGGTGACGTTCAGGGTGCGGACGCGCGACGGCGAAGCTCGTTTACGTTCGACTGCTTGGCCTTGTTTCTCTTCCCGCCCTTGCGCTTGTTCCTGTGCGCGCTACCCTCCGCACCTCCATCCGCATTCAACGGCGACGTCGCCTTCGGCCCGGCAGAACTGGGCCCAACATAATCCCTAGCGCGATTCTGCTGGATCGAGGCTCTCGCCTGGCCTAGTCGCTTCGTCAAGTCATTGCGCTGGTCGAGCGTCTCCTCGAACGCGTTCTCCACCTTTCGCATCTTGGCCTTCGTCTCCGCGATCTGGACGCGCATCTCCTCGCATATCTCCTCCTTCATCTCCAGCACTGCCCTCAGGTTCGCGATCTCGGTTGCCAGATTGATCGGGAGCGCATGCTCCGCCGCGCGGGCTGCCTCGGCTCTCGCACGTTCGAAACTTTCGGTGCGCACGGTTGTGCAATAATGCGCGTGCACCAACCAGGTTCGGCACGAACCGCACTGATAAGGGTCGTGGGTAGGGACACCCATCTTGCAGTCCACCACCCAGCCCAAGTGAAAGGACGGGTCAATGATAGGCCAGGGCGGGAGGTCATTCCGCCGCGAGGGGTTGTTCGGCGGCGGAAAATCGTAATAGCCTGGAGGAGCTAGGATTCTGCCAGGGGGCGCGTCCATCGCGGGTATGGGTGGTGAGGGGACGTGGACGTGGACCTAGAAGTGGGTGTGGACGTGGACGTGGACGTGGACATAGAGGAGGGAGTAGAAGCAACTGGGGACGCCTTTATCGTGATTCCTCGAGGTCCGTGCGGTCGTGCGGTAGCGAGCACGGCGAGCCGCGTGTTGAGATCGAGGTGGGTGTGAGGGTTGGACGAATGGGGGCATTCGAGATCGAATCTGGGAACGGGTACGGGCGCATCACGTGCTGCTCCAAGCACGGTTGGTGGGCGGGACAACGCGCCCGGCAAACTCGACGCTCTCACTGTCCTGTCGCGCGAGGTTCTCGGCGGGTTGGAGGAGCAACGGCGTCAGGCGTACCGAGCGTGAATGTAATCAAAGTCGCTTACCATATTTAAGCGCCGAGTAAGGCCCGATTCAGATAGCACAAGAATAGCCATGGAGAGGCATCGCGGCGCTGGTTAGGTACGTAAGTGCTGGTACTAGCTAGATGGAACCGGGCTTACCTTGAGATCCGGAAGGTAATACAGGCCTGCTGATACGCGGAGTGGGCATTCTGTAGATCATCTTGCATTAAATGATAAGCATGCGCGGATGGAAAAAAATTAGCATATATTTGAATCGGAAAACACATGGGTGCACAAGTTATAGGCCAAGAAAGATGACATAGACTACGGGGTTCCAAGAAATTAAACGTGCAATGGCACGCCGAGAGGGACGCAAGGAGCGAGGCAAAGCGAGAAGTTCTAAAAAAAAGCAGCAGTCCAAGAAATCACTCCCGCGCGGGCGCGTAGTCCAAAGCGCAGGTGGGAGTATATGTGGGGTAGGAGTCCGAGAGAATCAAGAGGAAATCAAGAAAGGAAGGCCGCCGAGAGGTGCGAGGCTGGGTGCGAGGTTTCCGGCTGGTACACGAGCACGATCGAGTGTTACCGAACGTTGAACAGGAGGCGATGACGGAGAACTGGTTGACCATTGGGAAGGTAGGGCCACACACGCCGCCAATGTTCGACAAGTTGAAAGAAAAAGTGGTTATAATAATGGTTGAGCCAAAAAACGTTGCTGTGAGGGAAAAGGTCCATGCCGGGCGTGAGTTTGAGTTCGGGAGGGAGTTTGTGGAATTTAGGAACTAGATGACAAGCGAGCTGAATATCGGAAACGGGGATGACGAGTGTGCGACGTTGATTTGCGGAGTCGAGGTCCGGTTTCGTGGAGTACATGCCACTAAACTGGGAGACGGTCTCGTCGAACGGTTTGAACACTTCCACGTAAGCCAGCGGGCCTGAATATATATATCTGAGATGCTCGGGAAGGGTGAAAATCGCGCGGACACGACCGGCGCGGTAGCCTAGCATCGCCATCGTAGAAAAAAATTAGTACGAAACGGGGAAACGCGTATTCGACGCAATCAAGACGAATAACTCACGCGCAAGGCCGCGTTTTTCGCCCCTGCCCCCGTTCTCGCCCCCGCCCCCATTCTCGCCGTCTCCTTTAGGCGAGCAGTCAGCTTACGGAACGGAAAATAAGGGGGGGGGAACGTACGCAAACGATTCGGCTTTTCGAGATACAGTGCTACATCCCAAAAAGCGCGCTTGCGCGTACGGCCACGGGCATCCAGTACCGGCGCGGTGGCGCGCACTACGTTGCGGCGAGGTGCGTCGAAGGGGGCGAAGGGGAGAGGCTGGTGGTGGAGGTAGATCTTATGCCAAATATTGACGGTGTTCCAATTGGATATCAAGACATCAGATTCATCAACGCCGAGCCGACGGCTGAGAAAATCGGTTATGTCCGGAATGATGTTCGAAGCCCCGTATTGATCAATGACATCCTGAATAAGCACGTTACGTTTGGTCGGGTGTTTGGCCATCTTCCGACGAGGATTGGGATACGTCGCCTTGTCGAAGCCACCACACCCCATGCCCCCCGCCGTGCCCTGCTCTGGCTGAGCGTCGTCCTCACCGCCGGCCCTCTCACCGGCCCTCCCAATCCTACCTCCGAACCTCAGGACGTCCACCAATTCGCCCTCGTCCTCCCCACTTCCCCTGGCCTCGCCCAACCACCTAGCCCCGTCACCATCACCGTCACCGTCACCGTCACCGTCTCCGTCTCCGTCTCCGCCTCCGTCGTCTCCGTCGTCGTCATCGGGGACTAAGCCCAACCATCGGTTCATGTACGTACGATGTATTCTAATCGCTTCTTGCCGCTGAATGTACGTTAGCATTTGCGGTACAGGCCGCACTTTATTTGACAAACGCCATGGGACCTTTGCGAACTCGATGTGGAGGTGCTCCGGCAATTCCGTGTTGTATCCGTCCGGCGTGCCCAGCTGTCGAACCATGTGGGTGTAGTGCCTCAGCATGTGCAGCTTCGGGATTTTGTCGAATCGCCCCTCCTTCTCGTATACGTGCCGGTCCACCAACAGCATCTTGAGCCTGTGGAACGTCTCGAGGTCCGCCTCCATCCGCTTCAGGTCAGTCTCCGTCAGGCTCAATGCGTGCGCGCGAAACATAAAGTTAACGAGCGCGAGTATCAGCTCCCCCAACTGGTTTCCTACGTCCCCAATCACGACCGGCACGATTTGACCCAGCATCTGCTTACTCTCGCGTCCCGTCCACTGCCCGATCCCCGAAACCCCTTTCGCGAAATGTCGTACCCCTTCAGCCGGCGTCATCGCCGCAAAACGTTCGTCGAGCTTCTCGGTCCCGACGATATGCTTCACCCACCGCAGAAGATGCGTTTTGAAGACCCCTTGGTAGATTTGATGTAGCAGGTCGGGCGCGAAGCAGGTCGCGAGGTTGACGTGAGGTAAGTCCCCCCACCACGGCCACACCGCTTTCAATCTCAACGCGTTCAGCTCAGTAGCGTTCCTCTGCAGGAAATACGATCGTATCGCGGCCAAGGTCTCCTCTCGATCGCGTAGCTCCACCGCGGTTGTGATGCCGCCTCGACCGGCGTGTTTGGCCTTGCAGATCGGGCAACTGCCCTCGGACGTGCACGACTGAATGTTTTGCTCAGGCCAATCGGCCGTGTGTGCGGCAATGCGCGGGAAGACTCGGCGTTGACGACCGTCCGGACACCACATATCCACCCCCTCTTTGAATGCGTCAGCCAGCGGCGCGAACATCTTCTCCATCGCACGGTGGATGAGGTTGGACTTCAGGCGCCGGCGCTCGACGTTGTCTTTAATGTCCTCGAATCCTTCTACAGGCAAGTACCCGAGTAGGACCACCGCTCGCTTGCTTGGTTTACGTCGCGCATCCTTGCTGATATTCCCGATCGTAACGTAGACCGGGTATGCTTTCTGTCCGCCACACATGATCGAGAGCACGGTCTGGTCCGTCGCGACTATTAGCGGCGCGATGGTCGCATTACGCTTCCCCTCCCTCGCCAATTTCATCTGCGGTGAAGACGGTAAATTCGCGCGCCCGCTGTGCGTTATTGAGAGACTAACCTGTTCGTTCCACCACCATAGTGACGCGCTCATGTCCCCGTAGACCTGGTCCTCCTTCTCGTCCGACGTCCAAAGCTTGACCGGGACGTATGTGAACTCGTCCTTGTAGTCCGGATTCGCAAATATGTCGTGGAGCACGTGGAGGATGTTTCTCGAGACCATGTACTGCACACGCCGCCCCCTTCCGTCGAATATCTCGATATCGTGTACTTCAAATGAAGGTCCGTGTCTCAGCTTGTCGACGTCTACCAGCATTGCCTGACAGCCGCTCCAGGGCGTCCGACCTTCATACTAACGTTTTTATTTTATTCTCAGATTCGAATTTCTTTGTTTGAGTGCAAGACAGCGCTTACCATTATACTTTTCAGGTGCCGCTCCTGGGCCGCGTCCGTCAAGCCCGTCGTCATCAATAATTCCGCCACTTCGAAGGTCTCGAGATCCCCCATCCGGCCGGATTGCTTCATGTATGCGTCCAAATCAAGTGCGGGCGCGCGTTCTGTTGAGATTGGAGACCCCGCTAACGGATCGGGAAACTCTTCTACGTACAGCCCGCCAGGATATCGAAACCTCCGGCCGCGATTCGGCTCTACAACCGGCACTCGCCTTGACGGCCCCGCCTCAGATGGTCCCGGCTCGGACGGTCCCGGCGCTCCGTTGACGTGCGTTGTGGGCCCCGCTGGCTCATCGGGAGGGTAGTCCGGCTGCTCCATCGGTTCTCGCACATTGAGCTCGGCCTCATCCGGCACGGTCTCCAAGGTTACTCTGCGCCGTTTGTTCACGGGTGCCGACTCATCTCGCGCGCCTGACGTGCTTGCCTGCGCCTGCGTCCCTGCTGGTCCCGCGCGTTGTGTTGCGCTATGTTGAGAAGGAATTACGGTATGAGGATTCCGGGCAGAGTCGTTTGGAGGGGGCGTTTGGCAGTGAGAAGAAAGGTCTTGGTGAGCCGAAACTGAGGTAGTCGAGAGAGACGTAAATGACGCTGACGAGGACGCCGCAGACAGTGTAGACTTAAGCGACGACGACAGGTGCCGTGGGCGCGTCGAGAAAGTATAGCGAGGCATAGCGTTCGTACTCAGGCGGTCGTGAGTTATCGGTCAAACGACGGGTGCAAAACGGGGATCCCAAGCGGTACGTTAATTCGAATCTCTAGTTTTACTTCCCGAGTTCGCACATTGCTAACTTCGCCCTTATTTTCTGTCTCATTTTCCTGCCTTTGGCCGTCGAACCGGCTCGCCGCGTCAAACCTGTCTCCGATTTCTCCTATACCCAACCAAATGCGGCAATATTAGCCCTTCTTTCTCCGGTGCCTGGATACTTGAACCCTAATACGCCACACTGCTGACAACACTGCGATGATCGTTGCTTCATTTTGCTCCACAGCGGTTATCCGCCGAATTTGCCGAATTTGAGCTCGCGTTTTTCTTTTGTGGGATTTCCACTTGTGACTTCGCGTACTTCGGTGAGCGCACCTTTACTATTTTGAATTGACCCGACTGCCAGCTGACTCGCGTTCGGGCTGGCGCATTGCCTTTTTAGATCTGGCGAGTCCGAATTTGAATGATATCTCTCGGCGCGCTTTTTGTTCGTCGGGTATCGTTCCCCGGTGGCGGTCCTGTAATCGTTTTCGGCTGATTGACCCGGCTCCTCCGTGGCCACCTCTTACCCATTTCAGGGTGATCCGGTATTAATTATCCCGTGCTCGGACTGGCGCATGGGCCGATCTCGTGCCTGGTTCGTTCGTTCAGTCTCTGGACGTCGTTCTTTGTCCTCGGCGGCCGGTCGCGCCTCTACTATTTTCGGCCATTCAACCCCTATCAACCCTCGCTTGAGCTCGCGCGCCAGTCTTGAGTGGGCTGGGTCTTTACTATTTTTGTGTGTCTTGGGTTCAATAGCTGCACGCTCGAGCTCGCAGGCTCATTGTTCCTCGTTCCTTGGTGAGCGCGTCTTTGCTGTTTTTGGTAATCTGCCCGTCAACTGACTTGTGCTCGGAATGGCACACTGCCTTTTCCAGCTCTGCCAGTCCACGTCCACGCCACCCTGCGTTCGTTCTTGAAGTCCCCTGGTCGGCTATCACTCCCCGGTGGCTGCGTCTTTGGCGCACCAGTTTTGAGTGGGCCGCGTCTTTACTATTATTGTAAGCCTTGGGCTCAACATCTACACGCTTGAGTTTGCAGGCTCATTGTTCCTCGGTGAGCGCATCTTTACTGTTTTTAGTAGGCTGCGTGTCAACTGACTTGCGCTAGGAATGGCACACTGCCTTTTCCGGCTCTGCCAGTCCACGTTCACGCCACCCTGCGTTCGTTCCTGAGGTCCGTTGGCCGGCTCTTGCTCCCCAGTGACTGTGTCCTTGGCGCGCCAGTCTTGAGTGGACCGCGTCTTTACTATTTTTGTAAATCTTGGGCTCAACAGCTGCACACTCGAGTTCGCGGGCTCGTTGTTCCTCGGTGAGCGCGCCTTTACTATTTTTAGTAGTCTGCGCGTCAATTGACTTGCGCTCGGAATGGCACACTGCCTTTTCCGGCTCTGCCAGTCCACGCCCACGCCACCTTGCTTTTGTTTTTGAAGTCCGTTGGTCGGCGCTCGCTCCCTCTTCGCTATTTTTGGTTGGCTCGACCTTGGCCGACCCACCCTCGGGCTTTGTTCCAAAGTCTTCCCGACCGTTGGCTTTCATTCCTCGGTGACCACATCCTCACCGTTTTTGGGTCACTCCACCTCACAAGACCCACTTACACTCACACGCCAATCAGCTCTCACTCCTCAGTCCCCCCGCGGCTTCGCCGTATTTGGACAACGCAAGGTCAGCTGGCGTACGTTCCCGCTCGCGTGCCTATTCCTTGGTCACTGCCCAAGTGGCCGACAATTCACTTTGCTCGGCAGTTGCTCGCCGAAGCCCGTAACCGTTGTTCGTTAGGCCTCAACCCGCCATCGCCATCCCTCGTTTCTTGGCGTGCGCGTCTTGACCATATCTGTCCGCGCAACTCCGACTCACTCGAACTGCGGTTGGTGCTTCGCTCTTGCTCGCCTGGCCGTCATGCTGCTCTGATTGCCAATTCCCCCTCCGTTCGATACATTTCTGCCCGCTAGGTGTCTCTGCTTGCCGCTTTTCCGGCGTACGGGCCTTTTCTTTTTTGGTGGATTTGGTTCTAGGTGGCTCGGATTCAGGCCGGCCTGCCAGATTTTACAAGTTCGCTAGACCGTTCACCACTCCACCCTCGATCACTCACCGAGCATACGCGGCTGCTTCATGTTCATCGATGTATGCGTCAATTCTAGCGTTGACTGTTCGATCTCAAACGATTCAGACTCGGACTCGCGCCTAGACTCACGCCCGGACTCGAACTTGCGCTCGCGTTCACTTTCGTACTTAGACCTTGGCTCGGATTGTATGTGCACTCGCATCTATCTTTGTGTTTGCATTCCCATTTGCATTCTCGTTCGCATTCCCACCTCACTTGCATGGCGCTCAAAACCTTCCTTTCGAATTCCCTCCCATTCTTTTCAGTCTAATGTGAGTATCGCGTTCACTTTGATTGTTCGAACACTGACGCGGTTCCTTGCCTCTCTCAGACAGATGATTGGCAATTCCACGAGTTACGCGTTGGCGAGCTAATTTTGGTCAGGTCTCGATAGCCGTTTCCCCTCCATACCATATGCGTCTATGTGAGTCCGCACTGCGAGTGAGAACATTGATTATTGCCTTTCTTTTGTTTCTTTTTAGGCCGTATTTGGACATGTGTCGGCAGGGCGAACCGGGCGATCGCAATTGGTGAAGTGTAATGATCTTAGTGTGAATCGGCATGTTATACCAGTTCCTGTATGCGCCCCATTTTGACTGGACTGTTTCAGCTTACTCTCAACATTCGAATATAGACGACTCGTGTCCGGACCGTCACGCCGAATTTCAGACATTCGCTAGACCGCTCGCCCCTCCAATTTGCCATGACCCGCGAAGCATGTTCGTTCACCAATGTATGCGTACTCTCCAGCTGGCTGTCCCAACTCAATCAACCTACATTCGCACTCGGCCCTGGGTCCCCCACTCGGGCTTGGACTCTGACTCGTATTCACACTCACACTCGGGATCGCGCTTGCATCCACATTGACACACTCCATTCGCCTTCTTCCCTTCTGGACAATTTAATATTGCCTCGTGTTCCGTATTTGGATTAATGTGAGTATCGTGTCTGTTTCAATTCCTCGAATATCGGCCCTTTTGTCTTTGGTCTAAACCCCATCGGCGAGCGATTGACAATTTGACAAATTAAGCGTTGGCGATCCATTTTCGGTCCGATACATCCCGTCAAAGCACCCTTCACCTCGATACTATATGCGTCTAAGTGAGTCCGCTCTGCGAACGAGAACTTTGACTTTTGGCTTTTTTTCTTGTTTCTTTTTAGCTCGTATTTGTGCGCGTGCCGACGAGGCGGCCCAAGCGATCGTGACCAGCGGCTCTAGTGCCGATCGGTGCGTTATACCGGTCTCTGTATGCGCCGCATTCTGACTTTGCCAATTTAACTTAATTCCTTGACGTTTTCATCCTTTCCCACCACGGTTTAGACGCTACACAGTTGCAAACGGATTGCACGCGCTCGCACGCTCCATACCCGACAATGGGCACTTGGCGGGGCTTGTCGACTTAGGGGAATCAGCGAGCAAGTCGCAGCCCAATAAGTGAGTTTTTTTCACGTATTTATACCGTGCGTTTGCGCGTACTAACTCCTCATCTCTCCTTTACTTGTTCTATTCGCTGGTACTTGCAGCTTGACCTTGTATGGCTCGTTCCGCGAAGAGGCACGTTGAATCCAAGCTCGCTGACAGCCAGGCCGACCCGGACACCCGTCCTGCAACTCCCAAACCCACAACTGCGAACGTGAGCGACCCTTCGTTGGTCAATATCCGAAATATTAAAATGTTTTTATACAGGGAGTTGAGCCTGAGCATGCGCTCTACGACCGCAGCCCCTCGAGGGGTTCCAAATCCGCCGAATGGAGGACCGGAAGGCGCGATCGTATGTCGACAGTGCGCGGCGAAAACTATGGTATGCCTTTCTGGCTTATTTACTTACATATCACGCTAACAAAGTTAATCACACAGCTGCAAAGCGCGCTCGCGATGAAGAAATTCGAGAGAAGGCCAATTGGACCCGCAAGAAGAACGCCTTACGCGCTCGCATCGAGTCCCGCACCCCGAAAGGTAGACGCAGCGACACAAACACCGGAGGCAGCGGCTCGAAGTCTAGAGGCGGCAACTCGAAGTCTGGAGGCGGCGGCTCAAAGTCTGGAGGCGGCGGCTCGAAGTCCAGACGCGTCGAGCACCCTGCTCCGGAACCGCCCAAGCATTTGCCTGAGGCACGTCGTCGTAGTCGCTCCAGGGCCACCCATGTCCTCTCTCGATCGCCAACGCCTGGATCCTCCGACAACGAGTTGGAACCTGAAGCGTCCACTCAGCCCCCAGCCAGTACGTACGCATATACTCGAGTGACCTCAATTCCCTAACTGCCACCATAGACGAAACTCAACCTGCATACTCATACAACACACTCACGCACGAAGGCCTCGTTCAACTTGCGAAAGAGAAGCTTGGCGAGGACGTCCGCGGCTGCGACACAAGTGCAATCCTCGACAAGTTCCGAGCCGCCGCGCCGCGCCAGCAAGCGACTCAAGTGGGACCTTCGGGGGAGCCGGCTACGGTAAGTCTCGATTCTTATTCTAGCATTTAGTATGCCCACTAATCGAGCCTCTAGGTCATCTTGTTTCCGTCACAGCCTCCTAAAGTAGGGGGAGGATGGCACCGCGAGTTCACGAGTGCGGCCCCAGCGGCGCCTCGCAGCGAGAAGCGCATGTCGGACACTATGGAGGAAGGAGAGACGTCCCGCGAATCCAACAAGCGCCCACGAGTTGCCCCAGCAGACGACACGGCCACCGAGCCTGAGACCGACTATGAGCCCGACTGCGCACGCCGCACCGCGGATGAGATGTTGAACGCGCGCTCCGTCGACCAGCGTCCCAACCCTACCCGGCCGTCTCCGTCGGGCGCACATGCGCTCCCGCCCTCTCGCAAGTCTACGGCGACGACTGTTCTCGATCGCACATTCCGTAGGTCGCGTTCGATCGGTACATCTTCTCATTGGGGCTAGCCTCCCCAACCTGTCCCTCCCATCCCCACCATGCTTTCGCCTTGCCGTGGCCCTGTTCACGCTCGCCTTCGCGAGCAGGCCATGCACCGGTTCCTCGATCGTACGGAGGCGGACGCTGAAGCGGCCGAAGAGGCAGAGGCAGCCGAGGTCGCTGCATCTTTGGATCCGAATCCAGCAGCCGACGACGACAAGGTCCCGGAAACCGAATTCCACGGCTCGCCCCCACCTCAGTCCGAGCCTCCTCTACCTCGGGTGCCCAGCGGCGGCCCCTTTGCGCCAAACTCGATGCCCCAACGTACATACAAGGCTGCACGCTCGCACGCCCCTTCCCCGCCCCATCCCGAGCCCGGTCCTCGGCCCAATTCCCAGCCCAATCCCCGGCCCAGTGCCCATCCCAATCCCCGGCCCAATGCCCATCCCGATCCCCGGCCAAGTTCCCAGCCCAACCCCCGGCCAAGTTCCCAGCCCAATCCCCGGCCCAATCCTCGGCCCAATCCTCAGCCCAATCCCCGGCCCGCTGCTGCCTCCAGAGCTGGTCTCAACGACGACGCCGCGCCCCCATCTCGGCCTAACTCCGCAACTTTGACCGCAGCGGATCTCGTGCGGCAGGAACGCGCGCGAGCCCTACGCGAGCGGTTGCGCGTTGAGTTGGAAGAGCGTCTAACAGGTCAACACCGCCCTCACCGTCTCTTTGCGACTGCCACCAAGCCCCCATCGAAGGAACTCCCGATTCGCCCTCCACCGGGCACGAGCGGCAACACCGCTGCAGCACTTACGCGGGGGACTCGCCTGCTCGACCCTATCTCCGCAGCCCGACAAGATATGATTCAATTCAACCAAGCACACGCGCAGGAGCAAGCTACGTCGTTCGTTGAGAGCGTTACACGCCAGAGCCGGCCAGCACCACGCCCCGAGGC
This sequence comes from Ceratobasidium sp. C01, assembly GCA_025200755.1. Classification (NCBI taxonomy): domain Eukaryota; kingdom Fungi; phylum Basidiomycota; class Agaricomycetes; order Cantharellales; family Ceratobasidiaceae; genus Ceratobasidium; species Ceratobasidium sp. C01. Next base: position 17,809 of record JANWGL010000003.1, read on the forward strand.
CCCTCCCGCTCGTCCTCGTCATGAGCTACTCCCCGACAACGAGGAAGATCTGGCGCGCGATGAGGCACGCGCGAACAACAGATATCCGGTGAGTCTTATCCCTAGCGCTTACCACGATTATTTTACGAATACTAACTTACAGGATCTGCCTTTGTCTGGCCGCCGCGTCTGCAAAAAAAAGCCACTCGCGCGCGACATATCTGGTCTCGCTGGACACATCCTTACCGTGGGGAAGATTCATCTATTTGCTTATGCCCTCGTTGAGGGCATTTATCAAACTCGCGCGATGTTCCTTCGATGGGCCGCAGCCGTCCACGAAGCGACTTGGGAAATGGAGCTGCCGGATCTGCCGTACGAGCACCCCGACGACGAAGTGTTTGAAATCGTAAGTCTGACTTCGATTGCCCCGCGTGCGCCCCCGCTTAACATTACATTATAGATGGTCAACAACCTCGCGACTTTGCGCGGCAGGGCTAAGGAACGCGCGCGCCCTTTCGTAGAACGCGACAGCGGATTTCGCCAGAGCATGAACAACGAGGCGATCATGATGCAGAACCGTAGTCAGTTCAACATGCTCTATCCGAATAACTTCCATTGTAAGGTAAGAATTGACCGCTCAGCTTAGGACTCGTGTAAATATTAAATATTCTCTCAGACACGTCGCCCTCGCAAGGACCACTACAAGAACCCCGAAATTGGCCATTGCATTGCCGCGATCTTATTCCATGGCCCAACCTCGGTCGGGATGATGTACCCAGATTATTTTAAGGACATGCCGTTGACCGTGGTCGCGTTCTCGTTGGCAATGGTACGGTTATATTATTTTCTATTCGTACGAACTACTTACCCACACGCATATATTCACAGTGGCAGTTCTGCCTGGAGGAATGGGCCGGCGGGTTCCACCAAAACGGCGACCTTGGCATGGGAGCGATGCACGAGAAGTACGAAGCGCAGCTCGCCGGGTTAAAGAAGCTGCGCAATAAAGCTCCAAGGCGGATGGAGAAGCTCCAGCGCGAATGGCGCGACTACGTCGAGTAAGTACCCCAAACAAGGGTCTAATGTACGAAGTGACTGACCGCATCCACTTGCAGAGATTACTCGAGCGCAACGTTCAAGGCCACAGAGCAGGGCGAGTTCCCGGACGACTGCGAGATGCGCCCAGACACTCCCGAGCGAGTGGTCGACGCGACGGGAAACCTGGCGGGTGACGTGCAGGGTGATGGGATGGCTGACGCGCAGGGCGACGCGATGGCTGACGCGCAGGACGACGCGATGGACGACGCGATGGACGTCGACGAAATGAACGAACGTCTGCTCGAGACGGCGCGCCAGGCCAGCCTGCAAGAGCGGATGCGAGAAATCGCTGATCGCAAGGCGCTCGACAACAATATTGACCCGATGGACGAGGATGACGCTGAGCCGCACGCCGAGCCCACTCGCCTGCAATCCCCAGACCCGCCTACTCCTGCCAAATACGACAGCCGTGGCCGCTTGACAGCGCGTTCGAAGGGGAAGGGCCACGCCGACTAATTTTGATGGCCAAGGGCCCGCATATACCTTACCGCCTGCGTCGTGTTGCTCTTCTCGTCTCTCCGCTAAACCCCTATTCCTGGCCGCCCAACTCCTCTCTTCACTGTACCCGCGTTATTGCTACTGACGACGTGCCACGTGCGCGTCCGATTTCTTGGAACAACTTTTCTCTTTTACTAGTCTCGTCCTGAAACTAATCAGTCTTGGCTTCCTCTTCCCGTTCCCCCCCCTCCATCATGGCTGCCTTAGCGGCGCGCCTGATGCGCGCTCGATTGCTCGACGGTGACGCTTTTATTGGCGTCACCGACATTGTGTATTCTGCGCGTTCCGTTCCTATATCGCCTCAATCTTTTTGTTATTTCCTCGCACTGAACTCGAAACCCAAAGTGGTTCTGCCCGTCGGGCTTTTGTCGGGCTTTTTTGATCCTCGCGCCTATGCTCTTTTGTCTCCGTTGCGATCGCGATTGTCCACTTGTTTTACATACGCCTAGTTGACACTTGCTCCTAATCAACATGCTTATCCTCTCACCCACTGTTCCGAGTGAAGCGTGATGCTATATTCGACTTAAGGTCGGCGCGCGTGTTCTTTGTTGTGCCGGGTGTTGTGATTTCTCAGTCCTACACGTGGTCTCGCGCGCACTCGTCCTTTGTCGTCGTCTAACCGTATTGTTTACACAGGGGCCTGCCTGCGTCGACACTTGATCCTAAACTCGCCACGCGTACGAGTCGATAAAATATGTGAGTAAATACTTCTCGGCGCTACCAACTGTACTCACGTGACCGCGTGCTTTTCTCTTGACCGTTACGCGACTACCTCCACCACACAACATCAGCGATGTCCCACAAGCCCCGAATCCCACCTCACCCTTGACCAATACACGCTCAATGCGATACACTCTCAATGCGATACACTTTCAATGCGATACTTCCCACTCGATTCTCCCATCACTTAACGGCACCTCGCCTCGGACGCCCACCTTTTTTCTCGCTTCGTGCGCCTCGACAGCGTGTTGTCTACCTCCACCATCACTATCACCTTGCTCTGGTCTCTCGAGGCGCTGAGGCACGCCCCGCCCAGAGCGCCATGGCTACTCACCGGGACTACCCGTCGTGTTGCCACTTCCCATCAGCCAGCTCGCGGAGGCAAACGAGCAGACGTGGCTGCTAATAGGTAAGCCCTCCTCACTATCTTTATGTTTTTCATTCCTCATTCCTGCATCAGGCGCTGTCACCGAGCAGATAAACGACCCCGGCCGCGCCCTGGCTGCGTACAAACACGCGATGCGCCGTAGTCTCCACTCAATAGCGAGTCTGACCCAGATTGCCCGCATCGCACGTGTTCGGGAGAATTATCCTACGGTAGGCCTTAGCCTTTGCCATTTGCGCGTTTAGTATTGACCGATCCCATTTACTGCTGCCAGGCGGTCGATTATTTTCAGCGTGTTTGAAATCTACAGCATGAAAACGACAACGTTTGGAGCGCCCATGGCCACTGTTATTTGATACAGGATGATCTTGTGAACACCTATTCCGCGTATCAGCAGGTCCTATATTATCTTCCAAATCCCAAGGTAAGCTCAGATAGAACTACCTAGGTTTGATACTCAAGTGTCTTAACCAGCCCCGCGACACCTCCCAACGCCTACTCTCGCGCTATCCGAATCAAGCCTCACATTTCCGAGGTCTGGTTCGACTTGAGACTCGCTGCCTAAATATGGTAAGTGATTTTAATTAAATATCTATTCGGCATACCTGACGGCCTCACCCCCCTAATCTGCCGAGAAGCTCTCGCAACTAGACGGTGTGGGCGTCGAGCTCGCCGAGCGCGTTGTCCCCCTCACTGGTCGTGCTTAGAGTGGCGCGCGATCCCCGTTCTCAGATTCGATCTCGGATTCTCCCCATTCGACCAACCCTCATGCCCTATCTCGATCTCAACACGCGGCTCTCCATGCTTGATACCGCATGACCGCACAGGCCTCGAGCACGATAAAGGGAACCCCGGCGACGTCTACTCCCTCGTCCACGCCCACGTCCACGCCCACGTCCACGTCTACATCCCATCCACACCCATTTCTACGTCTACGTCCCCTCACCACCCATACCCGCAATGGACGCGCCCTCTGGCGAAGACCTAGCCCCTCCAGCCTACAGCGAGCGCCCGCCACCAAATCTCCCCCCGGTTTGGCCTGTCAATGACCGAGCCGCCCACTTGGGCTGGACGGTGGACGAATTGATGCTTGTACCCGCCCACAGCGCGGATCAGTGCGAATCGTGCCGAAACTGGCTGATGCACGCGCGCTCCTGTGTGAATCACCGCCGAGACGACTTCGAACGCGTGTGAGCCGAGGCAACCGGCGAGGCGGATAACGAACGCGCTCGCGCTCTGATACCCCCCGTCGAGCGCGCGATTGCCGATGTTAGGCAACAAGAGGAGACTGCCGAGGAGATGCGCGTCCAGCTTGCGCTGCTGCAGGGCCAGTTGCAAGTGCTCGAGAACGCCCTTGCGGAGACGGCTGCCGATCGCGATCTCATAGAGATGGAGCTAGGTCGGGCGCTGAGCGAGATCCATCAGTTCGGCCATGGAGAACCCGTCGCGCCTGGCCCTGCCGAGCCGAAGGCGACAGCGAGGAGCAAGGCGCAGAGGGCAGCGCGCGCGATGACTGGGACGAGGGCAGCAAGGGGCGTAGGCTCCAGAAGATAGCTGCTAAGCAGCTTCGCCGTCGCATGTTCGTACGAATGGCCTGAACGTCACCCCAACTGCGATAAACACATACCCCGGCGACCACTCTTGTTGCGTGTGCGGCGATGGTTCGAGGCCACGTCTCGCACACGCTCGGCCGGCTATAACTTTTTTTTTTCTTTTTCATCGTTGTCTTGTTCCCCGTTGTCTCTACGACCTCGTGCGCTCCGTTTTCAATGTTTTTACCGTTTCATCCTGAATGACTATGTGGTTTCCCTTTCCGCGATCCGCTCAAACTTTGACGCCCGCGTTCGACGAGAGCCAGTCCGAGTTGAGCGCTCGGTTTGTTCACTCGACTCACGCGTTTGACTCGCGTTAGTATGCCTCGTTGTGCTGCGCTCGGTGCGTACAGCTGCTGACTTATATGCTAACATGTTTATTATACTTGGGGAGGTCCACAAGGGGGACCGGACAGAACGGACCGGCTCTACGTAGCACGCGGGAGCACATATAGGCGCTCCGGATTGCTCTGGTGCCTATATATGCGCTCCTGATGCTACTCGAGCGTACTCTCCGCCATACTGCGCTCAACCGAGTTACGTAGCATCCTGGATTTTGCTTGAGAACTCCCCTCACCCACCCCTCGGCGAGTTCATATTTCCCACCCACCACCCATTCTGCCAGTAGTCAGGGTTAGCCACCTGGCCCGCGAGTCATCCTCGCGTCCCGGGGGCACTGGTTCACACCTCACGCTGCGCGCCACACAGCGCGGGGGGTTTCCCATCTTCATCGGTACCCTGTCTATAGCATTTGTACTACGACTCTAATATACTTTCATTCAACCCATCCACCACGGGCTTGGCCGAGAGCCCAGCTCGCATCAGTAGCGAACCTCAAGAAATTGAACCAACCGAACGAGGCCGCTTCGGGATATTTGGCAGAGGTAGCCGTTGCGGCTGGTGCGAGCAAGCGAACCTGAAGTTGTTCTTCAAGAATTCGAGTCAAAAATTATGCGAAATAGGGTTACAAGTGCATGTATGCAGTTGGATTGATACCAAACTGTACGTCCGAGATGTATCCTAGAAATCTGCGTCGAAGGTGTAACGAGCACAGAACCAGAAACACTCACGTGCAGGCCGAGTGTAGGTTTCCCATAGTCCTGGATGCAAGCAATTAGTTGGTCCGCCAACGCATATATAATATGTTAGTACAGTATTGGATTTAACCTCTCTCAGAGGTCAGAGTTTTCGCTTAAGTTACCCATATCTCAGGAGCCAGGCAACGTAAAAACATGTAAAATGTATGAATAGATAGAAGAGCCTCCTAGCTACAAAACGCATGTAATTACATCTTGATTGGTCAACAAACCAAGAAGTTATAGAAGAAATAAGTCAGGGCATACATGAGAGAGGTTTTGTCCCTAGCAAACATAAACTATAGAATACATCCAATCAATACGGAATTGACTTTCCTTTCCTTTCCAAAACCATAGCCATACGCCTAGGCATGCTCTCTATCAGACTCTGACAATATTCCTGCTCAAAACCAACCCAAACATCTTGTACTCGCTCCCACAACTCCAGCACCCCACCAGGGGGGTCCTCATACTCTCCCAAGCGCCTCTTAAGCTCGGCCCACATATTCTCAATAGGATTTAGGTCAGGGGAGTTTGACGGCCATTCTATGCGCTCAATCCCATGATCTTCCAGCCAATTGAGACTGACTTTTGCCATGTGAGGGCGAGCATTATCTTGCTGAAATATCACCTGATCCTGTTCCATCCCCAAATGCTCCAGGCTCTGGAGAAATTCATCCTCCAAAATCTCCACATACCGTTCCCCGGTTAAGTTGGAGTCTAGGCGACACCCAATCCCAGCTCCCTGCCAGCCCATACATCCCCAAAACATGAGGGAACCTCCGCCAAAGTTGGCAGTTGGGACAATCCGCCTGTCACAAAGCTCTTCCCCTGGCCGAAGCCATACCCAATGGACTCCGTCTGACCCTAAGCGATTGATCTTGGTCTCGTCTGACCACAGAACACGCTTCCAGTCCTCCAGAGTCCAATATCTGTGAGCCTGGGCAAATGCAATACGCTCCTTGATCTGCCGGGCTGTGAGCTTTGGTTTTCGAATCGTTTTTGCTGGTTTTAAACCAGCGCCCTTGAGCGCACAGCGCACTGTTTTAGAAGCAATGGGCTCCCCAGTAAGTTCTGAGAGTATTTTGGTGGCCTGGCGGGTGGTGGTTGTTCGGCCATTGGTCACAAGGCGAACAGCATAGCGGGTTGCAGTGGGATTCAGCTTGCGAGGACGCCCGCCAGAAGCCCTGGGTAGGTTTGGACGATGCTTGGCACAGACTTTAGAGATGACAGAAGATGATACACCAAGTCTGGAGATGATTTGGACATGTGTGTGTCCTGAGTCAAGTAATGCAAGAATGGAGTTGATTGTGGCATCGGGGAGTGCTTTGGGCATACTAGGAGGACTTGGCAATGTGAAAAGAGTATGCTAACATGGTATAAATACTAGCTCTAGTACCTCTGAAACATTGTTTAAATGTATCAAGGCCAGTCTGAAACACATGAGGCAGATCATGCAATTTCTGAAACCGGGGACAAAACCTCTCTCACGTACACTCCGACTTGTTTTATCTATATCTCCTGTGTTTGTGAATCAAACATGTTTTAGCTACATGCGTTTTATAGCCATGAGGATAGGCTATCTACTGATACAAGTTACATGCATATATGCTGTCTGGATCCCGAGCTACGGGCATTTTAAGTAACAAGTCGTACCTCTGAGAGAGGTTAAATCCAATACTGTATATGGACGGGTGAGCGTATTTGTCTAGCTTTGGAGCGCGTGGATCGACTAATGCCTGGGTCGATGGCTCGGTCTTAGTTCTGTTGTTGGGTTTGAAAGATAGGGAGAATTGCAGTAACATACCACGGAAGGGGAATAATATGTCGTACGGGCTATAAAACGGATTAGAAACGGGAATGAAAGATTGGAATTCGATACTTATGTTAATTTTGGAAATACGTGAGGTTGTGAGACTTAAATGACAACAGATCCCAGCCAAAGGCTTATCTCATCCTCCCAGTCGGGAAGCTCGTTTGCCTAACTAACCAAGCTTAGGGTGAGCCAATAACGAGGTGGCAGTTTTGGTGTGGCTACGTTTGGTTTTTCAGGATCAACAACCAAGTCACATTCGCCTTTCGACAGCCACATACTTAACTTCGGAAACTTACCAGCCTCGATGTCCAGCGCCCGCCGTGTAGCGTGCTTGGCTGAGCTTGTCAGCCCGATAACTAGGTTTCTCGAAAAACCTTATCACCCTTCGCTGATGCCCGTATCCCGATACTTTTTCACGCTGCGGGTCCTTTGCTCTGGAGAGATATCGACTTAGAAGGACTTATGCGCTTAGCACGAATAACCAACATGAAAGGCGTGGTACAATGGGAGAAGGACATCCCTCCTACGTCTAATCAAGTTGTGAGTTTATCTCTGGCTTGTATTGCCTTCTTGGACTTGCTCATTTTTGTTCTTGGGAAGGGCGTTGCCCCCCTTGATAGGCTAAAACTTACTCGCTTCGACTTCTACGCTTCATGGGTCTGGGAACTTGATCTGCATTATGACGGTACTAGACGCCAGCCCGACTACAGCAACCTTCTGGATCTCGCATCAGCACATCCTCTTCTACCTAACCTGCGCATTCTCTCCCTTGATCCTGCTCCTGACCTTGAGAGCGATGAGTCCACACAGGACCTCGACTTGGTTATGAAACTTTTCATTTCCCCCACGCTGGTCGAACTCCGACACCCATTTGATAAA
>JANWGL010000004.1:0-22263 GCA_025200755.1 Ceratobasidium sp. C01
GCGAAGCTGCACCGATCACGTCCTTCAAGTTCATCACCTCCATCCAAAATAGCAGCCGGTTCGAGAGAAATCCTTCGAGCGCAGGGCAAACATCGTCGAGCGTCGCGGCAAACCGCAAATGGTCTGTCCAGTAGCGGCAAGCGTAGAACAACTGAGGTAAGATAGCTTCGTCGACCTTCTGCGCCAGATCCGATACGTCCTTGTCGAGAACCGACGACGACTCGAGATTGCAAATGTTGAACCGTAGCAAGCGTTCCATAGTGCTGAAACAACCCAACGCTAGATATCGGTTGTGCTCGATGGTTTTGCAACAAAGGTCCTTCGACCGAGCGCGATCGCGCATAAAGTCGGGAAACGAGGCATGCAGCGTAGAGATGAGGCCAGCACCTTCAGAGACATGAAGTACCGACCGAAGATGCTCTAGCGCGGTAGTAATATCTTCTTCGTCGTCCAGTCCCAGCAACTTGGTCATCGTCGTAACGCTCATTGGCTCCTTGGCGCATACGGCCGTGTCAAGAACAAGTCGAATGTTCTCCTTCTCCCTCCCATTCACATCGCCGTCATTGAACGGAGCCGCGAGCACGGCGGTGTATAACTCGTCGATCCGCTTGTTTGTATCGGTGCCAGCTCCGGGTGCTACTGATAGAACGTCCTCCACCCGCCGGTAATTGACCTTCCGGCCTTTAGGTCGAACATAGCGCACGACAGTAGCCGCATAGATGAACAGAGTCCCAGCCTTTTCGGCAAGCTGCTCAAGTTTCTCCTGAGGGATCACTGGTAGTTCGGCCTCGAGGTATGTCTGGATATCGGCTTGCACAAATGATGTCTCGATATTGTGCAGGTGGAGCACGGAGCGGTAGGTTGCGTCTTTCGAATGGAGCGCGTCGAAGAGACCGGGCTCCGGGCGGCAGGTGACGAAGAACTTGATCGGCAGATCTCTTGCTAGACCGAACAGCATTTCTAGGATGTCCTGTGCCCCTTCACGTTCCTCGCATTCGTCTAGTGCGTCGATGGTAACAACGATATTCTGAGGAGCTGACGCCCTGATTTTAAGGAGGGGTAGTCGTATAAGCATCTCGAATTGCGTATCGATTTTCTTCGCGCCGATATCTTTGTCCTCGTCTATTTGTTGAACTAGCGCCTCCCGGTATGCAGGTAGGAGACGGGCTAGCTGATGCGCGATAGTGGGTACGATCCTCGACACGTCTCGACTTTCGGTGTCCGCGCGAGAGCAGAAGAAGCTCGCCCCGAGTCGACGAGCGGCCTTGAGCTCGGCGCAGAAGCTGTAAGCTAGCGTGGTTTTCCCAGTCCCTGCCATGCCGTCCAGCCAGTACACCTTTGGACCACCAGGGTTGTCCGCCCATTCTCGCATTTCCGCCAGGATCGCTTCACGAGTACCAGGAGTGCACTCGCGCCGACCTACGACTCCGGCGAAGCTCGAGTCGTACATCGCCTTCAAAGCTGCATTGAGCTTATCAAGGCGTGCGTCCTACGAATATACGTTAGATACAAGTCTCTCCTCCGCTCATGAAACACGCACCAGCTGTTGGTCCTCCACCACACTCCAAATCCTAAGCACCGCCTTGTCCTGAGGGGAGATTAAGTCTTTACTCCATGACACTTCCCCGAAGCAGACTCACTTGAAGCGCTCGTCGCAGGGTCTCAACGCGCTCGTAGCAATCCTTTATGTCGATCCAGTCCTGTCCTCCCGCCATGTGGCGCCTAAGCGCTGATCGTTCCTGCCGTTCCCGCACACGTTCCATTTCCTCCCGCAAACCACTACAAAAAGGTCAATCCCTAGAGTCTATTGTGGTTGGAAGTAACTCACTCCACCATATCGTTCAAAGCCTCCAGCATCCGAGACGGCGTTTGTTCCTCTCGGTGTTCTAGGAATTGTTTGACCATTCGCTCAAGATTCAATGCCAGCTTTGCGCAGTCTTCTCGATTCTGTGCAGCTGTCTATCCCCAGAGAGGGGTAAGGGTCTTACAAGAGCACACAGGCTAAGATAACTCACCTCGAAGAAGTCAACTACGCCTAAGAATCCAGCGACGGCGGACTTCAGAGGCGGGAACACTTCGGAGCTCCTCTCCAACAACCGTAGCGTAACCTTGAGTGTATTCCATGCATCTGCCCCAGCCTTTTTTGCAACTTGGGTAAGGTTCGACTCCGAGTTAGCCACTTGGATGTCGCCAGTAGGCGGGATCGAGGTGCTATCGGTCGCACCGGCATTTACCAATGAGCGAGGTGGAGTCGCAGATTGTTGGAACTGAATAGGCAGTTCAAGCGAGTGTTGCTCGTGGGTTGACACGGGTAGGGGCGGGGTTACAGGCCTTGGATGAGATTGAGAAGACGACGCGTCAGACGCCCTCGCTGAAGGACTGAGGAGTTTCTTCGTGTGGTGGGCAAAGCCCTTGAGGAACCCGCGAAATCCCTTGGAGGGGGGAGAGCCAGGGGGCATGTCGCACTGCTGTGGTCGTTTGGCCTGCTCGCCGGCTCGCCTGTCTCATCTTAAGACACTCGCTGGCCATCTCCACGTTTTGTCCAGGTGTTGTAGGCGTGTAGTCGTTCGAGATCCTGTCAGGTGTGGCCGCAAAGCTATGAAGCGCCTGTTGGTGCGTGGGGACTAATAAGACCCCAGACTACCCTCCCCCGTTTTCACCTCCAAAATCCATGTTTCGACCCTTGGCTTTTCAGAAATGAATGTACGACTGGTAGCCGAAAACGGATCGAGAGTAATCTCGGCAATTCAAGTGCCAAAATTGCGTAAACCCAGGTAGGGGTCTCTGGGGTCATAGTTATTCCTCACCCTGGCCATAAGCGCCCGGATCCACCCGGAAGGACAAGGCGAGATACTGTATTCCAATTTATCGGTGAGCCTCACGCTCACCACGGAATGAAGCCACTGAACACGGAACCTCGCAAAGAGCTCGGACCTAAATACGTTAGTTGCTACTCGCGAAGCTCACAAAACACATTTCGCCATGAAGGCCATTCGTGTTGGTACTAGTACTCTTCCAAAGTCAAAATAGGTATCGAATTTCAATCTTTCATTCTCGTATCTAATCCACTTCGTAGCCCATACTACATACTCCTCATCCGTGGTATATTAATTGTTCACATCCTTCAAATCCAATAGCAGAACTACGGCCGGCCCATTGACCCAGGCATCGGTCGATCCACGTACTCCAAAGCTAAACAAATACGATCATTAGCCCACAGTTCGATATACTATATATGCGTACGCGGACTCACATTCTTCATCGCTATCCCTCTCATGCGTCGCAGCAGAAGGCTGAGCAGGCCGAGCGTTGGCGTTGACATCCATCAACGAGACGGGGCGCTTAGGAAGAAGACCGAGACGCGCTGAAAGGAATGGGCACATTAGTATCGGCAAACCGTGTCAAGCTCAGGATCACTCACTAGCGTCGATACTCCTACGTGGCTCCTCGGCCCCAGTCGCACCAGTCGCAGGAGCTGGCGCCGGTGCCGGCACGGCAGATGCCGCGGGAGCGCTATTCTCTTCAGGCTGGTACTGCCATCGTCCGCTGCTAGTAGGAAGAGCAGTAGCAGGTTGCGCCTGGGGAGGTTCCTCCGGAATCGAATAAGGGTTATTATCATGCAAAGCACTCCGTTGCGCGGTCGCAGGAGGAGGATGCGAAGGAGGCGCGTATTGCTGCCCGGGAGGAGGGGACGACGCGTATGTCGGAACCTGTTGCTGTTGGGTTTGCGCTGGAGCTTGGGCGGGTGGACCTTGCCAGTTACTCCAGTGGCTGCTTTGCCCTGGTTGATTCATGTTTTGAGTATCGGGGCTATGAAAGATTGATAACGTTAGGACAAAGCGATAAGAGTGAGAAACAAGAAACGCACGGGTTCCTGCTATCGAACTCTTCCATCTTCTGCTTGACTTTATTAAAGATCGAGTTAAGGGTCTTCTTCCCAGCTATTGATCCTCAATCAGATCGTGGACGAACCGATGGTCGATAATTACTCACTATCCGCGAACTTGTTGAACTGATCCTGATATCCAGCTCCGCCGCTCCCCTGCCCTTGCCCTTGCCCTTGAGTGTTAGCACCTCTTCGCGCAGCTCCACTTCCAGCGTTTCCAATGAAGTTCCTAAACTGCTGCTGGAGATCCCCAGCCATCTCGCCAATTCCTCCACCAGCTCCCGGGCCCGTGCCAGTAGGGCGCTGATATTCGCCACTTGGTCGTTGGTATTCGCCACTGCGCCGAGGCTGATATTGCTGATACGGGACTGATTGAGAATACTGCTGCTCCCTGGGCGGCCATCCACCTCCGCGCGCTTGTTCTTCCTCTTCGAGCATAAGTCGACGCGCAAACTCTTCATCCAACTCCGTTTGGGTTTGCTAACTATCGTTTTAGTATACGGTAATAGCGACCAAGCAAGGAACTCACGGGTTGACGTCCTTGAGTGGGTACCCCATCTCCAGGCGCCGCTTGCTGATGAGACGGAGCGTAATCTGGATCGCTCATCGAGAGTAGACTGTCCACAGCCTGATCCTTGTCGCCACCAGTCGCCTCAAGAACCGACTGAAGCACCATGAGATCGAACGAGGGGAACATCGCGTGCAGCGACGCGATGGCGGGATCAGACTCGAGGGTGTCGGCGTTTGCAGCCAAGACTGGTGCCTGCGGTGGTGGTGCAACAGGCTGCGGCGCAACGGGCGTCAAAGCAACTCGTTGCATTGGTGTAGGCGAGTACGAACGCCCGGTTGAAGACTGGCGCATAGCGGGATGGTCAGGGATCGGTTGATCAAATGAAGCGCGAGGCGGAGGGGCGATTTGAGACTCGGGTTGAGCTTCAGGCTGAGGTTGTGGTCGTGGAGGTAATATAGGGGCAGGCTCGCTGTGCAGAGGCGTTTCTGTGACGCCTCCCAGGGGCAAAGGCCGGTCTGGATGCTGCGGTGGTTCTGCGAGTTGACCGGGCTGTGCCGGCGCTGCGGTTCTTTGGCTGTCATTGAATGGGTCCGTGGTTGACTGCGCAGGTGGCTCGGGGGCCGGTACCTGCGCTGTAGCCGGGACTGACGACGCTGGAGGTTGCGGTGGTGCTGTCGCTTGCTGTGTCGCGTGCTCGTCGAGCTGTTGTGTCGTTGCCGCAGTCGTCGACGGAGGTTCACCAGGAGGGGGAGGGGGAGTGTGGAATTCGGGGGAGCCAAGTGAATTGGAGGCTTGGGATGGTGGGTTGTCTGTCATGGTATACGGTAAGCTTGGACTGCGAAGTGTGGTGGTGATGTAGATCAGACTGAGTGAAGATGAGTTGATGTCATCGTCTCCCATATAGGGAGTCACGTGCCAGGCAAGTAACGTGGGCCGCTCGCATGCCGGCGGCACTGCGCCGCATAAACATGTGGAGCGAAACTCTTCGTCCGGATGGGAAGGAGTAGGCCATAGTCCGGCAGAAAGTCGCCGCGAGGCACTACGTCACGACTCGCCAGGTCCCTTGAGCTCAGGTGTATAGGCACCCTTAAAACTGTTCCCTCATTGCGACGAGGGCGGCAGACAAACCCGCTCCCAAAACGATCAGCCTCAATGCACTTTAGCCTTCAAATTTGGCATCCGAACGCCTCATCAAATCAAATACTTCTAATTAATGAACATCGACACGATTCCCAATTAAATAAAAGAGTATGATGGGTACAGATCAAAATTCAAAGCACCGGTTCCATAGTAGTTCTGCTCCCTAGTCCCATTTCTCCAGAGAGACATAGCAGAATTTTGGTTGCCTGGTCACTAGCTCCACCGCCTGCATGGAACCGACCTCATCGGGAACATTCCTGAAGAAAAACGCGCGTGACAGAGTAGCGATAAATAGCTTCAATTGAAGAGTCTATCCTGTATGTATTAGTATCTTTTCGTGCTTGTGAATAGAAGGTACGGCTTACTGCGAGTTTTTGACCGAAGCAAGCCCTCTGTCCAAGTCCAAACGGAATATAAGGTCCAGCGGTGCGGTCAAAAGAACCATCCGCATTCAGCCATCGACTCGGTCGCCATCTGCCCACATCTTCGCCCCATGAGGACTCTTGGTTACCCATGAGCCCGATAGGTACTAGGAGATGACTCCCTATTGCCGCATAAGGATATTGCGTAGATCTTGCTCGAAGATATAGAAACGCACCTTTCGGGATGGCTTTCCCTACAATTACTTCTTCCTCGAGGACTTCGTATCAGCGCACACCAGCGTCAGCGCGGCTAAAGCTCCTATCATGTCAAACATACTCACGTTCGCGCATAAGCAGGATTCCGACCTGCCCGCATCTCAAAGTCTCCGCAACAACAGCCTCCAAGATAGGCATCCTCTCCGAATCATCAATTACCTCAAAATCCAACTCTCCGTCCTGGCCGAAGACGCCACACACTTCGTCGTGAAGCCGGCGTTGGATGTCCGGGTCTTGAGCGAGAAACTTGACATGCCATGCGAGTGATGATGCCGTCGTATCCTGGCCAGCGCTAGAATATATCAATCCAAAAGTTAATAGCTGCCCTGGCGAAGACCAAAGTAAACCACTGACATGATATAAGTCATCAGCTCATCTACTAGCTCCCCTTTCTCCATGCTTCCCATCCCCTCCCGTTCTTCTCTCTGCATAACCATATCAACCACACAATCCGCGTCCGTCGCCAATCCCGTATTCTCATTCTCCTTCCTCTTCGCCTCAGCGATCTTATCGTCAAAAAACGTGCTAAGAAACTTGTAGTGTTTGCGCCACGCCGGGGATATCCACATGAGGCGAGCGGCCCAGGAAGGGAACGGAGACGTCGAAACGAACTCGATGCTTGACATCATTGCGCGGACGGAGGTGAGGAGAGGTGGGGAAGGAGGGTCAGGGATGTGGGCGACTTTTGCCGAGGAAGAAAGGTCCGGGGAAAGGGCGTTGTATGCGGCGTCGATGCTTCCGCCCGAGGCGTTCAGCATGATACTAACTGTATACCCAGTTTTAATGTTCAAAGGTTAAAGGCAAAAGGCTCGCTTACTCACCGATGGTATCCTTATGAAGCAAACCTCAATATCTAAATTAGTCTGAAATGTAACTCTGAACTCACCACGGTGGCCAACTGTAAATCTAAATCCGCATGGAATACTCCTCCCGTCCCAACCATGTCCAGTTTCGTATTCCACAGTCTAGCCAGATTGTTCGCCACAGCAGCAATGCGCGACGACATTTTTTCTAAATACTTCTTGCTCATGCTCGGACCTGCCAAACGGCGATGTCTCTTCCATGCCTCATCTTTCGTGAGCCATTCCACCCCAGTTAGAACAGCTTGATTTCGAGGCAATAGAACAAGCGGCGCTTACTTGTAGGGAGTGAAATCTGCCCAGTCGGGATCACCGTTCCGAACCTACACGCGCGGCAGGTGGCAATTTAAATCCACGAAACGAACTATCAGTCCACGAATCCGACAGTTACTCGAATAAGATTACGACGAACGCTTGATTTACCCGGCCCGATTGCTCTGTGTTCTTCCCGTGGACCAGAACCCGCTCGGCCTCCGAGTGGTCTGAAATCACGACTAATGTGTGCCGACCGAGGAACATCTATCGCGCCCAATTGGGAACTGCCTTTTGGCATGAAACGAAAATTGATGCTCACTTGGTAAATGGGACCATGCTTGTGGACCCCCTCTGCGAGGTAATCGCCAAATGTCTTCCCCTGTTTCTCCATCCTCTCAATGCCAGAAATGTCGCCCAAGATACTTGTAATCGGGTTATGTGGCACTCCAGGGATTGGCTTCGGCAGTAAGGTTGTATAGAGTAGATGAACGAGCGGAACAGCCGCAAGGGCAATCACCGCTACGGTACCAAGCTGAACATTAGGTAGCCCGTCGAACATGATACGATAAAGCGGAGGAGGGGCGTAGAGTCTGATCTTTGGGTGACGCCCGTCTTATACACGGGGATCGGCGCGTAGTCATCGCCTGGATTCCCGCCGTGACCGAAACTCCATATTCGGTTGAGAAATCAATAGTGGCGGTGGAAGCTACGCCCTGTAGATGAAGATCAGTCAGGTTCGCAATACAATATCTGTGCTAACTTTACAATACGCGATTGAACGTGTTTATGCTGATACCAAGGCAGAGAGATAAGGGAAAGAGTAATATTTCTTACGCCGCGGAACGTCGAGGATATTTGAAATTGGGTGGCGCAACAAATGATTATCGCATTCGGAATCGCCACCCGTATTGAGTATCAAGAAGACGCATCGCATGGGAGGCCTTCTGCGACTTCGAACGCACCCTAACTAAATAATCTCTCCTGATCCATTCCCAATTTCGTTCCTTAGCCGAAACTCCTCGGCCCTAGATTACATCGAATCAAAGTATAATTACATACCGAAGACGCTTAGCCGTAAAGCGTTCGGTGGGATGCTCGCCAACGCTGGAAGGAGTAGCCATAACTTAGATAGATTCAGCACTAAATATACTCGCGCTGCAGCCAAGGATAATACTATTTGTCTATTATGTTATAGCGGTTCCTTCAGCTAATCCCACTTCTCTAAAGAGACATAGCATACTCTCGGCTGTCTAGTCACTAGCTCCACCGCATCGAAACCAGCGACCTCTTTAGGAACGTCTTTGAAGAAGAACGCTCGTGACAAGGTTGCAACAAACATCTTCAGCTGAAGGACCTATCATGCACGCGTTAACTTCTCCTATTAAAATCGGCTTGAAATATGGAGAGTGTAACCTACCGCAAGCTTTTGCCCAAAGCAAGCCCTCTGTCCGAGTCCAAACGGAATAGAAGGCCCAGCGGCGCGGTTAAAAGAACCGTCCGCATTCAGCCATCGGCTCGGTCTCCATTCATTCACGTCACTGCCCCAAGAAGACTCTTGATTGCCCATGAGCGCAATTGGGACCAAAATGGGGGTTCCTATTAACGTATAAGCCTATCAATCAGGTCTTATTCAAAAATGTATAAACGGACCTTTAGGGATAGCTCTGCCTGAAATCACTTCTTCACAAAGGACTTCGCATCGACGCACACCAGTGTTAGCAGCGGCTGAGACTCCTATTATATCGAACACGCTCACGTTCACGCATAAGTAGACTTCCAACCCTGGCACATCTCAAGGTCTCCGCAACAACAGCCTCCAGAATTGGCATTCGGTCGGAGTTATTGATTGCCTCGAACTTCAATTCTCCATCTTGTCCAAAGAGGGTACACACTTCATCGTGAAGCCGACGCTGAATATCCGGGTCTTGTGGGAGGAACTTAACATGCCATGCAAGCGCAGATGCTGTTGTATCCTGGCCACCTCTATGGTATCAATAAGTAACTGACCTGGCCAAGGTTGAATTAAACGACTTACATGATATAAGTCATAAGCTCGTCAACCAGCTCCTCTTTCCCTATCTTCCCCATCCCCTCCCGATCTTCCCTTTGCGTGACCATATCAACTACACAGTCCGCGTCAGTCGCCAATCCAGTTCCCTCGCTTTCTTTCCTCTTCGCTTCAGTAATTTTATTGTCGAAGAACGTGTTGAGAAACTTGTAGTGTTTGCGCCATGTCGGAGAGACCCATGCGAGGCGGGAGGCTAAGGAAGGGAATGGTGATGTCGAAACAAATTCGATGCTTGACATCATTGCGCGGACGGACGAGAGGAGGGGCGGAATAGGTGAAGGAGATATGTGTGCAACGTTTGCGGAGGGAGGGAGGTCTAATGAAAGAGCATTGTATGCGGCATCGACGCTACCACCCGAGGTGCTCATCACGATACTTACTATATAGCTGTTTAGTGCATAAAGATATCGCCGAGCCTTGATTGCTCACCGATAGTATCCTTATAAAGCAAATCTGAATATGCCAATCAGCCTGAAACATAACTATTAACTCACCACAGTGGCCAATTGCAGGTCCAAATCCGCATTGAACGCTGCCCCTTCCGCTAGATCCTTCTTTGCACACCACAACCTAACCAGATTGCTCGCCCCAGCAACAATGCGCGCCGACATTCTCTCTAGATATCTCTTACTCATACTCGGCCCCGTCAAACGGCGATGTCTTTTCCACGCCTCATCTTAGGTGCGACACCCCGATCCAGTTAGCCCACCTCGACCTCGAAGCGTTTGAGTAGGAAGTACTTACTTGTGGGAAGGGAAATCTGCCCAGTTGGGATCACCGTTCCAAACCTACACACGCATACAAGGTGGCAATAAAATCCACGACACGTAGTATCAGCCCACGAAGCCGGTAATTATTATGACTCGAACAGTGACGAACGCCTGAGTTATCACGATCGACTGCTCTGTATTCTTCCCGTGAACTAGAATCCGCTCGACCTCTCCACGGTCTGAAATCACAACCATTCTGTGCCGACCGACAAAGGTCTGTCACGTCCAAATACAAAAATAATCTCAGCATTCCAGTCAGTTATAATTGAAGCTTGACATTCACTTGGAAAATTGGACCATGCTTGTGAACCTCCTCTGTGATATATTCGCTGAAGGCCTTCCCCATCTTCTTCATTTTGATGATGCGGGGAACATCGCCCAAGATGCCTGTAATGGGGTTATGCGGCACGCCCGGAATCGGTTTCGGCAGCAAGGACTTGTAGACCAGGTGAAGGATAGGGACTGTCGCAATGACAATCGCCACCACGGCACCTAGCTGAGTGTTAGGTAACCCGTCAAACATGGTGCACCCGGGCGGAGGAGAGGGATGGAGATTGACCACGAGCGACGCTCGTTTTATATAAATGAATCCGTACCCCTTGATAGTCTCTGTGTCCGGAATCCATATAAGCTTGAAACCTCAATGATTTCAACAAAGGTTGAACTCAATGGGTGAGAATCAGCGAATGTCCCAATCAGAGAATCGCCATTTAGAGTCCCTGTCAACTTTAAATACGCGCTCGAACGTATCTGTGGCAGTACGAAGCTAGAAATCAAGGAAAGAATGATGTTCCTTGGACGTTGGAACATGGGGGTTATTGTGGTGCAAGGATAGGTAATCACGTTCGGGCACGCCACATCCTCCCTTAAAAACGTACAGCCTCAGATTCATCTCCTGAGCGAGGATCGCCTCGCATATATTTTGACATAATATGTTTTAATAATTAATTCCTGATCTTCGATCCTTGGCATAAACTCCTTGGTCTTGTCATCCTAAATGAGCTTATTCTTATCGAATCCAAGCAATGCGCCTTGTTGCGTGAAACTATCAAGTGAATTACTCACCAATGTCGGAGACGGGGGACCATAAAATTTCAAGAATGGAACTGAGTATATTCGCTTCATAGCTAGAAATAACACTATTCGCTTGTTTGTCATGGCTGTTCCTTCTCCTGGTCCCATTTCTCTACGCAGACATAGCATAGCTGCGGCTGCCTAGTCACTTGTTCCACCCCATCGAAAGCAGCGACCTCCTCAGGGACATCCTTGAAGAAAAATGCTCGTGATAGAGTGGCGACAAACATTTTGAGTTTCAGGGTCTATCATATATGCGTTAGTGCCTCCTAATACGCCCGATATATGGAGCATGTAGCATACCGCTAGCTTTTGCCCAAAGCATGCCCTGGTTCCGAGTCCGAACGGAATATAAGGCCCAGCAGCGCGGTTAAAAGAACCGTCTGAATTCAGCCATCGGCTCGGCTTCCATTCACCTACGTCGCTACCCCATGAGGCTTCTTGATTACCCATGAGCCCGATCGGTACCAAAACATGAGTTCCTATTCATGGATAAGGTCACTGAGAAGACCTTTGCTCGAAGGCGTGTAAATCTACCTTTAGGTATGACTTTGCCTAGGATTACCTCTTCTTCAAGGACTTCGCATTAGCACATTTCGGTGTTAGTGCGGCTGAAACACATATCCTATCGAACGCACTCACGTTCACGCATAGTCATAACTCCTACTTGCGCACGCCTCAAAGTCTCGGCAACAACAGCTTCCAATATCGGTACCTTCTCTGAATTATCGATTGTCTCAAATTTCAGCTCTCCTTCCTGTCCGAAAACAGCACATATTTCATCATGAAGCCGGCGCTGGATCTCGGGATCTCGGGGGAGGAACTTGACGTGCCACGCAAGCGCTGATGCGGTCGTATCTTGGCCAGCTCTGGAATGCAAATGATTCTTGCGCTCGTAGATGGCTTTGTGAAGGTTAAAACAAAGAACTTACATGACATAAGTCATCAACTCGTCTACGAGCTCGCCCCTCCCTACTTTTTCCGACCCCTCCTGCTGCTCCTTCTGTGCGACCATATCAACCACACAATCCGCGTCCGTCGCTAATCCCGTACTCTCCCTTTCTTTCCTCTTTGCCTCGGCGATTTTATCATCGAAAAAAGTGCTAATAAAGGCGTAATGCTTGCGCCATGTCGGAGAGGCCCATATGAGGAGAGAGGCTAAGAATGGGAAGGCGGATGTAGAGACACGTTCGATGCTAGCCATCATTGCGCGGGCAGACGTGAGAAGGGGTGGAGGAGGAGGATGGGGGATCGATGCGACCGCTGCTGAGGAAGGCAGGCTAGACGGAAGCGCACTGTATGCGGCGTCGATGCCACCACCCGAGGCATTCATCATGATACTAACTGTAGGGCAATTTTAAAACACGAAAATAATAGCCAAAGGCCCGCATGCTCACCAATGGTATCCTTTCAAAGTGAATCCAGTTAGTAAATCAACCTGAAACATAAGGCTCAACTCACCATAGTAGCCAGCTGCACATCCAAGTCCGCATTGAATGCTGCCCCTCCCGCCTTGACAAGTTCTATCTTCGCGCCCCACAACCTAGCCAGATTACTCGCCCCAGCAGCAATGCGTGCAGACATTCTCTCTAGGTATCTCTTGTTCATACTTGGACCTGCCCAACGACGATGTCTCTTCCATGTCTCATCTTATGTGCGACGCCCCGATTTAGCATAATAATTTTATGTTGAAACAGTCGAACAAATATTACTCACTTGTAGGAAGAGCAATCTGTCCAGTCTGGACCACCGTTGCGAACCTACACAAGTACACCAGATGGCATTTAAAACCACGACACGCACTATCAGCCCCAGAGTTCTGACAGTCACATTAGCCAGACCGTGACGGACATTTGAATCACCATGCTCGACTGCTCTGTATTCTTCCCGTGAACCATAACTCGTTCAACCTCTGCAGGATCTGAGATCACGACTATGGTGTGCCGGCCTAAGAAAGTCTGTCACGTCCAAATACGAGAGCACTTTTAGCATCCTAGTCAATTAAAAATCCACGAATTAGCCCCACTTGGAATATTGGCCCGTGCTTGTGGACCCCCTCCGCGAGGAATTCGCTAAACGGCCTCCCCATCTTCTCCAACTGCATTATGCGAGGAACATCGCCTAATATGCTTGTAATAGGGTTATGTGGCACTCCAGAGATTGGCTTCGGCAGCAAGGACGTATAGACTAAGTGGACGATAGGGACCGTCGCAATCGCAATCACTGCTGCGGTACCCAGCCCGACATTCGGTAAATCGTCAAACATGTTACGATAAGGCGGGGGAGAGAAGTAGAGGTCGATCCCTAAGCAATGTTCATCTTATATATATGCACGCGATCGAGCGCGAGCCTATACATTGTAATACAAAAGCACCGCAATTACACAGGAAAGAGTCATATTTCTTCGGCGCTCAAATGCTAAAGATATTTGAAACTCGGCGAATTCGGTGCACTGTTTTTATTACATAAAAACAGTAGCCTCATCGGATCGTGGCGCAGCGATAGGTGATCGATCATGTTCGGGCTCGCCACCCCCACTATGAAAATGCACCGCTTGAAGCTCTCTCGCCAAGCAGGGGCCGTCTCACGTGTATTTCGAGGAAATAGCCTTACTGGCTTTCCAAATTCTGTTCCTTGACAGAACTTCTTTGTCTATGGGTTACAGTATTTCTAACTTGTTCCTAGCGAACCAAAATACATATGGCAGCGCAAAAATACGCAAGAAATCACCGCTTATGATGAAAGGGGCGACCATGTCGTTTCATAGAGTTGATGCTAAATACACTTGTGTAAGCTCCAGAAACAAGAAAATCTACCATTTAGAGTCACTTCTTCTCCTGATCCCATATCCCCAAAGAGACATAACATTCCTTCGGTTGCCTAGTCACTAGCTCAATGTTATATAAACGCACCTTTAGGAATGAGTTTGCCTGCAATCACTTCTTCTTCAATGACTTCGTATCAACGCGCACCAATATCTACGTCAGCCGAATCCTGACTGTATCAAGTGCACTCACGGTCACGCATAGACACGACTCCAACCTGTGCACGTCTCAAAGTCTCCGCAACAACGGCCTCCAAGATTGGCATACTTTGTGAGTCATCGATCGCCTCGAACATCAAATCTCCGTCCTGCCCAAAAATCGCACACACTTCATCATGAAGCCGACGCTGAATCTCGGGGTCTTGAGCGAGAAACTTGACATGCCATGCGAGCGCTGACGCCGTCGTATCTTGAGCGGCTCTGGAAGATAAACAGATTAGATGTCTGCCAATAACCCGACAACTAAATAAAGGACTCGCATGATATACGTCATTAACTCATCTACAAGATCGCCTCTCCCTATCTCCATCCCTTCCCGCTCTTCTCTCTGGACAACCATGTCAACCACACAGTCTGCGTCAGTCGCCAGTCCTGTATTCTCCCTCTCTTTCCTCTTCGCCTCAGCAATCTTATCGTCGAAAAACGTATTGAGAAACTTGTAGTGTTTACGCCACGTGGGAGAGACCCACATGAGCCGGGCGGCCAAGGAAGGGAAAGGAACCGAAGTGACGTATTCAATGCTTGACATCATTGCGCGGACGGCCGTGAGGAGGGGTGAAGGAGGAGGGGGGAGATGTGCGATTATTGTTGAGGAGGGTAGGCTAGATGGGAGAGCATTGTATGCGGCATCAATGCTCCCCCCAGAGGTGTTCATCATGATGCTAACTGTATAGCTGTGAGCACACTAAAATAGGAGCAAGAAGATTGGTCGCCCACCGATTGTATCCTGCAAAGCATATCTCAAAGGTGAGATAGTCTGAAACACAGCTCTCAACTCACCACCGTGGCCAACTGCAAATCCATATCCGCGTTGAAAGCTCCTCCTCCCGCCTTAACTAGGTCCATCTTCGCACCCCACAATCTGGCCAGATTGCTCGCCCCAGCAGCAATGCGTGCTGACATTCTCTCTAGTTATCTCTTGCTCATACTGGGGCCTGTCAAACGACGATGTCTCTTCCATGCATCATCTTTGTGCAACGTCCCAATCTAGTTAGCGCAACTTAATTACGACGCGATCGAGCAAGTGATACTTACTTGTGGGGAGGGCAATTTGTCCAGCTGGGACCACCGTCGCAAACCTGCGCATATATTAGTCGACGAAGTTGAACGACCCAACACACAATCAGTCTGTAGATCGAGAAACATCTGGAAATCTCTTAGACCCACGCTCGAATTGTCATGCTCGACTGCACTGCGTTCTTCCCGGTAACCAGAATCCGCTCGAGCTCTGCGCGGTCTGAAAGCACAACGATTTTGTACCGACCGAAGAATATCTACCACGTCCAGATGCAAGGAATTTTAACATGCCGGTCAATTGGAATCATAGGCTAACACCCACTTGGAAGATTGGCCCATGCTTATCGACCTCGGCGGTGAGATAGTCGCCAAATGGTTTTCCCAGCTTATCCATCTTCGCGATGCGAGGAATATCGCCCAGGATATTTGTAACAGGGTTATGTGGTACTCCTGGGATTGGCTTCGGCAGCAAGGTCCAATAAACTAGATGCAAGATAGGAACCGTTGCGACAACGATCGCCGCTGCTGTACCCAGCTGGACATTTTGTAAGCCGTCGAACATTATGCTCAAGGGGGGGAGGGAGAAATCAAGGTCGAGCCTTGGGTGGCGAATGTTTTATAAGAATCTGCGCTCGCTCATCGCCTCTGCTTCTGTCCGACGGAAAAGCACCCATATTCGGGCGGTAGATCAATAGGGGCAGTGGATGTTACGCCTGACACACGTGGATCAGCGGGCGGCTCGGTCAACAGTTCGTCATACAAAAGTCTCGCTACATGGTGGTATCTATGGCCGTAGCATAAAAATAGACGCAAGAAGATGTGTGGTAATTATGAACACTTGGATACGGAGATTATTGGAATTTAGTGCTTAAAAGCTAACGGCGCTAGACTTGAGGGCCACCACCTTCTACCACGACGAACCCGTCGCCTAGAGGCTTCTTACTAGATGAGGGCCATTCTTGTATATGTTAAAAAAATCCCCTTGTTAACTCTCTTATCGTTTCCCCCCGTTGTATTCATAGGGGAATTGAGTGACTTGAAACCTGTAGAAAAAGAGTATATGCGTAGCTCGTTCGTGGTCACGGCAATTGTCTCTTGTCAAGCGTAGAAATTTGATTCATGTAGGACCACACTGCATCCCAAGTGTAAACGTGGATCTTACCCAGCGAGGTAACAAGACACATAATTTATAACTGGCTCCAGTAGAACTCCCTAATTCAAAACACAGTCAATCAGACAACCAGCTCTTTCTTCTGGTCCCACCTCTCCAGCGCCACATAACACATCTTGGGCTGTCTGGTTACTAATTCCACCGCATCGAAAGCATCTACCTCTTGAGGTACAATTCTGAAGAAAAAGTCTCGAGACAATGCCGCGACGAACATCTTCATCTGTAAAATCTGCCGGACATGCATTAGCATATGTCGTAAGTACCGTCGATTCGAAGAAGGGCCTACCGCGAGTCTTTGCCCAAAGCATGATCTCTGGCCGAGTCCGAATGGAATATTTGGACCAGCAGTGCGGTTGAAAGAACCGTCCGAGTTCAGCCATCTGCTAGGCCGCCACTTGCTCGCGTCGGGACCCCATGCGGATTCATCGTTACTCATAAATGCGACCGGGAACATAAGCTGGGTGCCTGCCAAGGTGATATCCATATGAGTGGCACTAAACCCGACCTCATAATTCAAGCACACCTTTAGGAATCATTCGGCCCATAATAACTTCGTCGGCCAGGACTTCATAACCGCTATGTTAGTTTCAACTAGACACTCTGCAACGCTAAATGTGACTCACCTTCACGTCCGGTCGAATTCGCGACCTTTGAACACCTCAGCGTCTCCGCAACCACAGCCTCCAATACCGGCACTCTCTCCGAATCGTCAATCGCCTCAAACTCCAATTCCCCGTCCTGCCCAAAAACAGCACACACTTCGTCGCGGAGCCTACGCTGAATCTCGGGATCTTGAGGTAGGAATTTGACGTGCCACCCGAGCGCTGATGCTGTCGTATCCTGACCCGCTCTAAGCCCCGGATTCCCCAGCCGTTAGTAGAGAGCAAAGAAGGCGAGACCGAACGACTCACATAACATAAGTCATCAGCTCATCAACCACCTCCCCCCTCCCAATCTTCTCCGCTCCCTCCCTAGCCTCCCTCTGCACAACCATATCAACCACACAATCCGCATCCGTCGCTAAATTCACTCCCCCAGTTTCCTCTTTTCTCCTCGCCTCAGCAATCGCCTCGTCAAAGAACGTACTAAACAGAGCATAATGTTTCCGCCAAGTCGGAGAGGCCCAGATGAGGCGCGCAGTGAGGGAGGGGAAGGGAGAAGTAGCTGAGCGCTCGATGCTGGCCATCATTGTGCGGAGGGCGCCGTGGACAGGTGGGGAGGGTGGTTGGGGGATGTGCGCGATGGGTGAGGTGGAGGTGAGGTGGGAAGGGAGAGAGGTGTATGCGGTGTTGACGCAGCCGGGTGAGTTGCCCAGTGCGATATTTGCTACAAATGGATGAGTTTGATACACACAAACCCCAAATAAAAGCTCATTTCCTCACTTATAGTATCCTTCCAGCGCCCAGGAGAGTAAATCAACCTAGTTAAAACAATTTCCTCGAATCCAAACTCACCAAAGTAGCCAACTGCAAATCCAAATCCGCGTCAAACGCTCCCCCTCCCGACCCAACCAAATCCACCTTTGCACCCCACAACCTAACCAAATTGCTCGCCCCAGCAGCAACCCGCACCGCCATCCTCTCCAAATACCTCTTACTCATACTCGGACCCGTCAACCGACGATGGCGCTTCCAGGTCTCATCTTCCATACCCCGCCCCCATTTTAATCAGCACAAATCCATCCAAAAATAAATAAAAGGCACGCACTGGCAGGAAGAGCGATTTGCCCAGTCGGTATCACAGTCTGAAATCTACAAGTGGCAAAATTAAAATCACACCGCATATAGTCAGCAGACTCGATCCGATATCCATAAACGTAAATCCAAACCGACATTTGATTCGTCCGCTTCGACTGATCCGTATTCTTCCCCTTCAACAAAATCCGCTCAACCTCCGCGTGGTCTGAGATAACGACTATGGGATGTCGGCCTATAAGAATCTTTCACCCCAAACCAATAATATTTTCAATACATTGTACTTGGGGAGAGCGGACGATTCGAACTCACCTGAAAAATCGGACCATGCCTAAGAACCTCATCCCCAAGATACTCTCCAAACGTCTTACTCTTCGTCACCCTCGTAATCTCAGGAATATCTCCCCACACGCTCACAACAGGATTATGCGGGACCCCAGCAAGCGGTTTAGGCAATAATAACACATACACCCATCGTGCCAGCAGAGTCACTCCGACAGACGCGGCCGCACCCGTCAAAATGACGTTCCGGTCGTACATAGCGCGGGAGGGAGCGGTGAGGAGGAGGGGAGAGGATCTATCAGCCTCCTCCCGGGTATTTATACACGCACACTTTTATTGTCCAGCGGTTATCCATTCTTCCACTTCCACGAACCGATCATCCGACATCTCATCTTCACCTTCCTAACCAGTGGGTAAACACCTATATCAGGTCACCAGCATTATTAGTGGCTGCTGAAGTAACGTCCGACCCTCGGTAATGAGCGGGTGGCTTACCTTACATACGCACAAAACTCCAGTCTATAACATATCCTCACCATCGCCAGGACGCGCCCTTCCTATTATTGGAACACATCCTCGCCACCCATCCCGAAGCCCGGACGATCCCCGATCTCGGTCTCGGTCTCGGCCCTGAACACTCGACGCAAAGCAAGAGATATCAAAAACTATCTGTAATTAAAGCAAACGCACGTGAAAGACGTCCGAGGTAGGCGATACATGTGTGAAATGCGAACCATACAATACACACACACACACGATTCAGAATACCGTAACCCAACAAGGAGAGCAGTCGTACGCCCGACCGAGAGGCAAAAGAATGACAACAGAACGTTCGAGGTTCTGACTAGAATGTCCGATAACCGGAGAGTAAAAGTAAAAAGAGAAGAAAAAGAATAGTCCTCAGTCCTACAGATCAATCATGCAAGGGTTCGGCGAGTTCGGAGGAGAAGCAGTGAAAAGGCACAATCGTTCGCCTCGCGATTACGTCCAGGTGGTGTCCCACCAGCCCTTGAACGGACCTTTACCGTCGATCTACGCACAGCCAATGATATTAGTCATAGAAATACCCGAGACCCCCGGATCAAGCATACCTTGATGTCCTGCGGCTGGGTAATCGTCTGCTCAGTCCCAGCATACTTGACGGCGTGTGTGATGTTGCCCATCTTGATGTTCTGAGCCTCCTTGAGCGACAACGCGGGGACGGGGAGGGGGTATGGCAGCTGGGCGATCACATTCGGGTCTTGGCACCAAGATCAACCCGTTAGCGCCCATCCCATTTCAGCAGCCAAGGCGACTTACCTGTCATTTCAGTTCCGTTGAACGGGATAACGGGCGGGGTAGGCTGCACGGGCGCTGCAGTCGGATAGCTCTTCACATACTTGCTCGGCTTGTAGGTAGGCTCGAACGAAGAGTCGGCAGTCCCGTCCAAGTAGCTCGTGATGTTTCCACACGCCAAGCGGGTCTTGTTCATCGAGTGAATGACGATCGATCGGCCCAGCAGAGAGTGCGACTGAGGGAAAAAGCGAACGTACGCATCGCTGTACCCAAACGTAGAGATTTCGCCATCGCTCGTGCCATTCAGCTTGCCGTGTTTGCCCCTGTTTGTATTCAGATTAAAATGAGGAATGAATAGGGACAGGGGCGGCACTCACGAAAGATCGCCAGTCTGGCAATATTGGGGAAAGGCAGGATCGCACACGAGTCCTTCTGTGACGTTAAGAGGGTCAAGATGGGCAAGCGCCTGTACGTCAAGCCAAGGTCAGTCGATCTGATATGGAGCGCCATTCATTTGGAACGTGCCTTGGTGCAGTTTCCATCAGCAGGGATGGGGTTGGTGTGAATGTGGTAGGGGTGTGGGCCACCGAGGCTGGGGTCGTTGGTGAGGCCTTTCAAGACGTGAATTTTGACAAAGGTTGACTTCCCGTCGAGGGTCCCGACGAATTCGAAGTGGGCGTCGATGCCAAGCTTCTACGGGGTTTCAGCGTGTTAGCTATGTACGACTAGAATCACAGGATCACATACCTCGCCGACGACATGAGCGCGGGCGTACAACTTGGGAGTGCGTGGGGCATGCGAAGCACGTCCACTCTACGAGAAAAACCAGACCGTTAGCCAACAAAATCTAGACCATCGGTGGCCAACGCACTTCAAATTGAGGAGTCGCAAGAACTGAAGAGAGCGTCGAGAGAATGAAAACCGCACCCGAGAACAACATGATGAGAGAGAAGGAGAGAGGAGAGAAAGCTTTGAGCGCAAATCGTGGACGTTCGTCGGTTTAAAAGCGCAGGGCTTCGATTGACCCTTCTCAGTTCAAACAAGGGGCGGATTCAACTCTGTGCATCCATCCGAGCGCTCAAACATTTATTCTCTTCTATTCAGGGTCCTCACACAGCCACCGATTCTATGGATTCAAATGACGGACGGATCGACAACGACAGAGTCATTATTTCATATTCTTCTATGGCAACCGTTTGTCGATTCTCCGTCCATCCGCTATCGGTATCACCACCTTTGGTGTCACTATTCTTGACGCTCGTCTGTGCGAGCGCAACGTCGGAGGCGGATGAGAGTTGCCAGGCACTGGCGCTTGCTATCGTACGTTGGGCGTAACGTTGTCTGTCGGCACCCCGAGATTACCACTTAATAATTGCGAGACTTTGATAAGGTTGCTGTCAAGCATGGTTTTACCGCCCTCAATATTTCTTGATATCCACGCACGCGGCATGCTGACTTGACTGGAACAAGACTTCGGGTACCACTTCATAATCCCTTTCCTTTTACAAGGTTACTGAAAGGCAGGCAGACGGGAACAAGGCTGATCAGAGCAGCAAAGGCAGGCGGAACGGTTTTGACGGCTGAGCGCTTATCGTTTTAAACATTGCTCCGAGGCACGCGGAGCTACTCCCTTCATTGTTTTCACGCGCAAGACTACGTGCCTCGATAGGTAACGGACCTGGCAGGAGCAACAAGGGTTGGGTGACGACGCGCGTTCGTCTACTCGAGGCGACTGATCAAATGAAAGTTATTGTTAGGCACATGAATTTTGCGCATCGAGTTAACAGTGTGCTCAAAGTAGAAGGTGGCAAATTTCACTAAGATGTTAAGCCATAACGTACCCAGTGGCGCCAAGCGTAGAATGCGGTTGAATGCTGAGCGTTTCAGATGGACGAGGAGCGCCTCGTAAGAAGAATTCGAACCCAGACGTTACGGTAGTTTACGAGGCAAACAAAGTTCATTATTAGACATTGGACAACAGAGAATACTTGTTTCGCTTCCGTTGGCGCCTCGGAAGCTTGAAAGGATCGTGCAATTCGATTCAATAAACCAAACTATAAATAAGTATGGGTAGCAACTCACTGGCCTTTTGTGCCTCGTCGGGAGAAAGTCCTACTAGGTGGCGACAGAATAGTGACTAATTTGGCACTGGTATTTATCGTAGCAAAGGGCTAAATATATACGGACATTCGCGCTGTGGTGGTCTCTGGACTCTGCTCCGCCGAGCCGTTAGACGAAAATACGACCCCAAGCCAAGAGATATTACAATGACACAGAAGCGATGTCAAGGGCCGTCGAAGGCTGCTTCTATTAGAAGCAGTTTTACGGCAAAGTAGCCTGGTTGAAGGGTGTTTGAGTCTCTTCGTCATATCATTGAAGTAGTGCGTACTTTCTTCAAGGGCAATGAAGCGCACGTCGGTTCGGGTGTCGGTTTTTGTGACCTTTTATTGATTGTTGTTTGGGTACACAGAAAACCGTGCGAGGTGGCGCATATACACTGCTTCCAATGCGATCATGCGAGCTTCTAGCATAATGGAAGTTCTTGGAACCCAAGGGTGATCTCGAGAATCAAGGAGAAT
>JANWGL010000005.1:0-10785 GCA_025200755.1 Ceratobasidium sp. C01
TTCAGACCCAGAGACGATGCGAGTGCCGTCGGCTGAGAACCCCACAGATCTGACCGAATGGGTGTGCCCCTGAAACGGCCCAGCGACAAGAGCACCGCTGCGTGCATCCCACACCTCAATCGTGCCGTCTGAGCACCCGGAGACAATGCGAGTGCCATCGGGCGAGAACGACACACAATTCACCCGACTTGAAGCAGAGAATACCCCTAGACGCGACAGATCCCTTTCCCCTATCGCCGTACCTTCCAGCCTAATTAACCCTCGAGTCTGCCTCCAGTACTGCTGTCGAACTGGGCGCGTTTCTGGCCAAAACGGAAGTGCCGACATATAGATGTGTGGTGTACTACGACAAGCCGGGCTCATCCCGAACGCCGTCACGAACCTATCGGCATCGAGAGCAAGGTCAAGGATATTGCTCGGACCTCCTGTTTTCTACATAACGATAAGAACATGTTCCCAAAGTGCCTCAAATAAGGAATACCTACCTGCAACCAAATATAAGCCTGGTTCAACATCCGCGAAGCTGCACCGATCACGTCCTTCAAGTTCATCACCTCCATCCAAAATAGCAGCCGGTTCGAGAGAAATCCTTCGAGCGCAGGGCAAACATCGTCGAGCGTCGCGGCAAACCGCAAATGGTCTGTCCAGTAGCGGCAAGCGTAGAACAACTCAGGTAAGATAGCTTCGTCGACCTTCTGCGCCAGATCCGATACGTCCTTGTCGAGAACCGACGACGACTCGAGATTGCAAATGTTGAACCGTAGCAAGCGTTCCATAGTGCTGAAACAACCCAACGCTAGATATCGGTTGTGCTCGATCGTTTTGCAACAAAGGTCCTTCGACCGAGCGCGATCGCGCATAAAGTCGGGAAACGAGGCATGCAGCGTAGAGATGAGGCCAGCACCTTCAGAGACATGAAGTACCGACCGAAGATGCTCTAGCGCGGTAGTAATATCTTCTTCGTCGTCCAGTCCCAGCAACTTGGTCATCGTCGTAACGCTCATTGGCTCCTTGGCGCATATGGCCGTGTCAAGAACAAGTCGAATGTTCTCCTTCTCCCTCTCATTCACATCGCCGTCATTGAACGGAGCCGCGAGCACGGCGGTGTATAACTCGTCGATTCGCTTGTTTGTATCGGTGCCAGCTCCGGGTGCTACTGATAGAACGTCCTCCACCCGCCGGTAATTGACCTTCCGGCCTTTAGGTCGAACATAGCGCACGACAGTAGCCGCGTAGATGAACAGAGTCCCAGCCTTTTCAGCAAGTTGCTTGAGTTTCTCCTGAGGAATCGCTGATAGCTCGGCCTCGAGGTATGTCTGGATATCGGCTTGCACAAACGATGTCTCGATATTGTGCAGGCGGAGCACGGAGCGGTAGGATGCGTCTTTCGAATGGAGCGCGTCGAAGAGACCGGGCTCCGGGCGGCAGGTGACGAAGAACTTGATCGGCAGATCTCTAGCTAGACTGAACAGCATTTCTAGGATGTCCTGTGCCCCTTCACGTTCCTCGCATTCGTCTAGCGCGTCGATGGTAACAACGATATTCTGAGGAGCCGACGCCTTGATTTTAAGGAGGGGTAGTCGTATAAGCATCTCGAATTGCGTATCGATTTTCTTCGCGCCGATATCTTTGTCCTCGTCTATTTGTTGAACTAGCGCCTCCCGGTACGCAGGTAGGAGACGGGCTAGCTGATGCGCGATAGTGGGCACGATCCTCGACACGTCTCGACTTTCGGTGTCCGCGCGAGAGCAGAAGAAGCTCGCTCCGAGTCGATGAGCGGCCTTGAGCTCGGCGCAGAAGCTGTAAGCTAGCGTGGTTTTCCCAGTCCCTGCCATGCCGTCCAGCCAGTACACCTTTGGGCCACCAGGGTTGTCTGCCCATTCTCGCATTTCCGCCAGGATCGCTTCACGAGTACCAGGAGTGCACTCGCGCCGACCTACGACTCCGGCGAAGCTCGAGTCGTACATCGCCTTCAAAGCTGCATTGAGCTTATCAAGGCGTGCGTCCTACGAATTTACGTTAGATACAAGTCTCTCCTCCGCTCATGAAACACGCACCAGCTGTTGGTCCTCCACCACACTCCAAATCCTAAGCACCGCCTTGTCCTGAGGGGAGATTAAGTCTTTACTCGATGACACTTCCCCGAAGCAGACTCACTTGAAGCGCTCGTCGCAGGGTCTCAACGCGCTCGTAGCAATCCTTTATGTCGATCCAGTCCTGTCCTCCCGCCATGTGGCGCCTAAGCGCTGATCGTTCTTGCCGTTCCCGCACACGTTCCATTTCCTCCCGCAAACCACTGCAAAAAGGTCAATCCCTAGGGTTTATCGCGGTTGGAAGTAACTCACTCCACCATAACGTTCAAAGCCTCCAGCATCCGAGACGGCGTTTGTTCCTCTCGATGTTCTAGGAATTGTTTGGCCATTCGCTCAAGATTCAATGCCAGCTTTGCGTAGTCTTCTCGATTCTGTGCAGCTGTCTATCCCCAGAGAGGGGTAAGGGTCTTACAAGAGCACACAGGCTAAGATAACTCACCTCGAAGAAGTCAACTACACCGAGAAATCCAGCGACGGCGGACTTCAGAGGCGGGAACACTTCGGAGTTCCTCTCCAACAACCGTAGCGTAACCTTGAGTCTATTCCATGCATCTGCCCCAGCCTTTTTTGCAACTTGGGTAAGGTTCGACTCCGCGTTAGCCACTTGGATGTCGCCAGTAGGCGGGATCGAGGTGCTATCGGTCGCACCGGCATTTACCAATGAGCGAGGTGGAGTCTCAGATTGTTGGAACTGAATAGGCAGTTCAAGCGAGTGTTGCTCGTGGGTCGATACGGGTAGGGGCGGGGTTGCAGGCGCTGGATAGGATTGAGAAGACGACGCGTCAGACGCCCTCGCTGAAGGACTGAGGAGTTTCTTCGTGCGGTGGGCAAAGCCCTTGAGGAACCCGCGAAATCCCTTGGAGGGGGGAGAGCCAGGGGGCATGTCGTGCTGCTGTGGTCGTTTGGCGTGCTCGCTGGCTCGCCTGTCTTCTCTTGCGATACTCGCTTGCCATCTCCACGTTTTGTCCAGGTGTTGTACGCGTGTAGTCGTTCGAGATCGTGGCCGCGAAGCGAGAAAGCGCCCGCTGGGGCGTGGGGATAAAGGAAGACCCTTGACCACCCTCTCCCCGTTTCACCCCCAAAATCCATGTTTGCAGGCCTGGTTTTTCACAATCGGATGTACGACTGGCAGTCGAAAACCGATTGTGAAGAATCTCGGCAATTCAAGTGCCAAAACTGCGCAAACCCGGGCAGGGCTCCCTAGGTCCTAACCGTACGCTAGAGATAAGCGCCCGGATCCACTGGGAAGGACAAGGCGAGATATTCCAATCTATGCGTGAGCCTCACGCTCACCACGGAATCAAGCCACTAAACACAGAACCTCGTCAAGAGCTCGGACCTATATACGTTAGTTGCGGCTCGCGAAGCTCACAAAACACATTTCGCCATGAAGGCCATTCGTGTTGGTACTGGTACTCTTCCAAAGTCAAAATAGGTATCGAATTTCAATCCTTCATTCTCGTATCTAATCCACTTCGTAGCCCATACTACATACTCCTCATCCGTGGTATATTAATTGTTCGCATCCTTCAAACCCAATAGCAGAGCTACGGCCGGCCCATTGACCCAGGCATCGGTCTATCCACGTACTCCAATGCTAAACAAGGACGTTCGTTAGTCCTCATATTAACATACTATATATGCGTACGCAGACTCACATTCTTCATCACTATCCCTCTCATGCGTCGTAGTAGAAGGCTGAGCAGGCCGAGTATTGGCGTTGACGTCCATCAACGAGACGGGGCGCTTAGGAAGGAGACCGAGACGCGCTGAAAGAAATGGCGCATTAGTATTAGCGCGCTGTATCAAGCCTAAGATTACTCACTCGCGTCGATACTCCTACGCGGCTCCTCGGCGCCAGTCGCACCAGTCGCACCAGTCGCAGGAGCTGGCGCCGCCGCCGGCACGGCAGTTGCCGCAGGGGCACTATTCTCCTCAGGGTGGTACTGCCATCGTGCACTACTAGTAGGAAGAACAGCGGCGGTTTGAGCCTGGGGAGGTTCCTCCGGAATCGAATAAGGGTTATTATCATGCAAAGCGCTCCGTTGCGCGGTCGCAGGAGGAGGATGTGAAGGAGGCGCGTATTGTTGCCCAGGAGGAGGGGACGACGCGTATGTAGGTACCCGTTGCTGTTGGGTTTGCGCTGGAGCTTGGACGGGCGGGCCTTGCCAGTTACTCCAGTGACTGCTTTGCCCTGGTTGATTCATGTTTTGGGTATCGGGGCTATGAAAGATTGATAACGTTAGGACAATGAGATAAGAGTGGGAAACAAGAGACGCACGGATTCCTGCTATCGTACTCTTCCATCTTCTGCTTGACTTTATTGAAGATCGAGTTAAGGGTCTTCTTCCCAGCTATTGATCCTCAATCAGATCGTGGACGAAACGATAGCCGATAATTACTCACTATCCGCGAATTTGTTGAACTGGTCCTGATATCCAGCTCCACCGCTCCCCTGTCCTTGCCCTTGCCCTTGAGTGTTAGCACCTCTTCGTGCCGTTCCACTTCCAGCGTTTCCAATAAAGTTCCTAAACTGCTGCTGGAGATCCCCAGCCATCTCGCCAATTCCTCCACCAGCTCCCGGGCCCGTACCAGTAGGGC
Source organism: Ceratobasidium sp. C01 (assembly GCA_025200755.1). Lineage (NCBI taxonomy): Eukaryota > Fungi > Basidiomycota > Agaricomycetes > Cantharellales > Ceratobasidiaceae > Ceratobasidium > Ceratobasidium sp. C01. The sequence continues at coordinate 4,695 of JANWGL010000005.1, forward strand.
GCTGGTATTCGCCACTGGGTCGTTGGTATTCGCCACTGCGCCGAGGCTGATATTGCTGATACGGAACTGATTGAGAATACTGTTGCTCCCTGGGCGGCCATCCACCTCCCCGCGCTTGTTCTTCCTCTTCGAGCATAAGTCGACGCGCAAACCCTTCATCCAACTCCATTTGGGTTTGCTAATTATCGTTTTAGTATACGGTTATAGCGACCAAGCAAGGGGCTCACAGGTTGACGTCCTTGAGTGGGTGCCCCACCTCCAGGCGCCGCTTGCTGATGAGACGGAGCGTAATCTGGATCGTTCATCGAGAGTAGACTGTCCACAGCCTGATCCTTGTCGCCACCAGTCGCCTCAAGAACCGACTGAAGTACCATAAGATCGAACGAGGGGAACATCGCGTGCAGCGACGCGATGGCGGGATCAGACTCGAGCATGTCGGCATTCGCAGCCAAAACCGGGGCCTGTGGTGGTGGTGCAACAGGCTGCGGTGCAACAGGTGTCAAAGCAACTCGCTGCATAGGTGTAGGCGAGTACGAACGCCTGGTTGAAGACTGGCGCATAGCGGGATGGTCAGGGATCGGTTGATCAAATGAAGCGCGAGGCGGAGGGGCGATTTGAGACTCGGGTCGAACTTCAGGCTGAGGTTGTGATCGTGGAGGTAATATAGGGGCAGGCTCGCTGTGCAAAGGTGTTTCTGTGACGCCTCCCAAGGGCAAAGGCTGACCCGGGTGTTGCGGTGGTTTTGCGAGAGGACTGGGCTGTGCCAGCGCTGCGGTTCTCTAACCGTCATCGAATGGGTCCGTGGTTGATTTCGCAGGTGGCTTGGGTGCCGGTACCGCGCGATGGCAAGCACTGACGACGTTGGAGGTTGCGGTGGTGCGACCGCTTACTGTGTCGCGTGCTCGTCGAGCTGTTCTGTCGTTGCCGTAGTTGTCGACGGAGGTTCACCAGGAGGGGAGGGAGTGTGTGGAATTCAGGGGAACCAAGCGAATTAGTGGGTTGGGATGGTGGGTTGTCTGACATGGTACACGGTTAGCTTGAACTGCGAAGCGTGGTGGTGGTGTAGATCAGACCGAGCCAAGATGAGTTGATGCCATCCTCCAATATAGGGAGTCATGCGGCATGCAAATAACGTGAACCGCTAGCATGCCGGCGGCACTGCGCCGCATAAATATGTGGAGCGAAACCCCTCGTCCGAATGGGAAGCAGGTCATAGCCTGGCAGAAAGTCGGCGCGAGGCACTGTATCACGACTTGGCAGGTCCCTTGAGCTCAGGTATGCAGGTTCTCTTCAACCTGTTGAATGGGTCGTCACTGGGGCGAGGGATGGTTCCTGCCACCGTGAGGGTAGAAGACCCCGCAAACCCAAAAATAGGCGCCCGGATGCACCCGGATGGTCAAGGCGAGACAGGTCAAGCTGCCGATGATTCAGTGTGCGTCGCTCATCGTTCAAACACTCAGGGAAAGCCTCGAGTCCTGCTTGGTTCATATGACCGAGCTCGCTGGTCACGCTGTCTCTTGATATTCCCTTAGTACCCGATACCATTCCAGTCCAAGAAACGAGTAGCTCGCTTAGTAAGCGTCCCGGTGCATACACCGATTTGTTTGTATCAATTGCCCGGGGACTACATGCTCCGCAAATCCTGTTTCCCAGGTCCTAGATGTATGTACTTTAAACACAAACGCAGTGTGCCCATTGTAATCACCCTCCGACTCTGACCAATGAAACAGGAAGCATCAAACCCAAGCCCGGCCCCCCCGCCATTTAGCGTTTATCCCCACACCCCCACACCCGTGAAATTCGAGACATTATACCGGGGGGTGCTTCACTTCTTCAACTCCTTTTTGTGGGCACACAATCGTGCTGTACTTGACAATAACCCGTGTAAGTCCAGTCAAAAACGAGTAGGATACGCGTTCGAGGTAAGAACTTTCAAACTCGAGATCAAGCTCTTCAATGTGTGGGCTTGCGCGAGAAATGATGGAAATGGATGATTCACCTATCTGGCAGCTCTGTGTGGGCGTCACAGAACTCACTTTTGGGAAGATCAGGGCAGTACCCGACGGTAAGTGCGAGAAGGTGCCAGACAAAGAAAGGCAGCTCCACATGATGGAAGTATATTGGGGATAGGGATTGCACATCGTTAGATTGCAACGCACTAGGAACCAAGTGTCAAGCATTAAACACCTGAAAGTGTTCGTCAAAGTATGGCGAGGTGTCGTCTTGAGGATCATATTCAACAATGCCAAGTGACTCGAGTGACGATGACTGACCTAGCACCTAAAATAGAGTGGGCTCGAGGATGCTAAAGAACTCAGCAACGGCAGATTTAATAGGCGTAAACGCATCTAGGTCCTTCTCCAACACCTGTAGTATAGCCTCAGTTCTTTTACAAGCATATGCTCCGACCCTTTTGAGTCTGAGCCAAGTTTTACCCCCGACGTAAGCGTTTGAGTGTGCGGAAGGGGACAAGGTGCAGTATACCGAGCGGTTGGTGAGTCTCGCACTCACCACGCAAACACCGGGGAAAGCCTCCAATCGGCCTGAATTAAGCTGCTCGATCTCACTAGTCGCCTCGGCTCGGAAATACGATGCGGAAAGTTTAGTATCCGATAGCATTTTAGTTCGAGGAATTGGGAAGCCCACCCGTTACACATCCGAGTGTATGCGCCGGTTTGTAAATGCTAATCGCCTAGAGCTACATATGTAGTAAATACTATTGCCAAGGTCCGAACGAATCTAGCCGATGCTATAGGTCGAGTGTATGTTTTTACGCTAGGCTGAAACTCAAGAAAACGACGCGCAGACATCGGCTCTTATCAAATGCGAACGGGGACATGCGATCGGGGTCAAGTTATGAGATGAACAAGTCTCAGAAAATATGGATTCGAGTTGTTTGCATAGCCGGCTAGGGGAGGTTGAATTAGGGTAATCTGAGATATGGTATCTCGGTGATGCTCCCTCATTACCCACGAATATTTTTTGTCCGAGTAAGGGAGCAGCTCGTAAAAGTAAGTGAGACTGAGTAGTTTAAACCTAAGCTTAAGTATTACAGTGTATGCGCGTCAATAGCCTACCGAGCCCCAATCGCTCAAAAGGCTACAAGACCTTGATAGCGGAGAGTTTGTGCATAGTGACAAAGTCACCATGTGGCGACTCTTCAATCCCAAATATTTCCATATCTTCTGACCGCATCCTAGCGGCACTCCGAGAACTCACGGAATATACTATTCTAGGTCTAGATGGTTTGGGTAACATGTGGTCGATATATCGCCATCACAAAGCTTTAGCTTTAGCGACATCTTCACTATGCGCATACCCCCAAGCAAGTAGTGTCCAAAATTTGCGACGTGTCTTTACTATACAAATATAGCGCGCTTTTTGCGAGAGCTAGTATCTTCCCAGGATATGCTTCTTGATCCAACGTCAACCACCTCAACCCAAAGCTCTGAGACGTCCGTGTTAGAACCCAATTGGAACTCGCGAAACCCGACTCGACTCACCGAATACCAGTAATCAACAATCAACACCTTCAGGTCCGTTTGCTCACACCTGCAATAGCAGCCGACTCTGCCGAATATTATGAAACGTCCTCGTTCAGCAGACTCAACTACTTGGCGCTCGTTTTAATCCCATCTCCGATGTCCCAGGATGGACCTCTCCACAGAATCCGCTGGGCCAAATGTCAGCTAACAATGCACGAAGTAACCATTCCGACGTTTCGGCTACCTCAAACCTGCTTATAAGCATCGGTGACGGGCGCGGTCCCGGAGCGATGAACGGTTCGGCCGGCTGACGGGTTGTCTTTTTGGTCACTAGTGGGACTACCCAATGAACGTCAATCGTCAAGGAGCGTAGGTTAGGCATGTGAGCTGTGAACATGCGCAATTGCTCGAGGTCAACTTCATGAATGATAGAGGCGAGACCCTCAGCGGCTGGGAACGCAAAGACAAGGTCCTCGGAGCGGGTCCACAGGTAATTGAGCTGTACGCTACGAAGCGGGAGCTATATTAGAGCATCAGTAGTTGTACGCAATAGCGAACAGGCTCCTTGTGCCAATGACAGTACAGTCTCAAAGTCGAGATCGAGCTTTGAGATGTGCGGGCTCGCTCGGGCTAGTTTCGTCAGAAAGGTGCCCACGCATACCTGGCCAATTGAGGTGGTATAGTCTCCTCCAGTCATTGAAGTATCAAATCTAATAGTGACCGAGATGAGGTTTCAAACAAAACTTGAAACCCATACGATAGAGATATCTCTAGCATCGAAATGGTGAAGGTGAAGGTGCCGGAGCACAGCGAATCAGGTATCAGGAACGGCGAGCCCTTCCTGAAGGGAAGCTTGGTCCTCTGTGCAGTCGAAGATATCTAGGAACTCCAGCAATGACACGCCGCCCAGAAGTTGAAGCGTTGCTGGGTCGAAAATACACAGTGCACTGGTAAACGAAGTCAGACCTGAAGGTCGAGCGAGTTCCATGTGGAGAGAATTCCCAGCAAAGAATATAGTCCTTTTCACCCCGACGAGCTATTGCCACTGGGCTCTCTACCTAGGTAGAACTCCAATATCTGAACCCTAGGACAGACGCCAATTATCCTTTGGACTAACGAATGCTCAGAGTTGTCCAGGAGTAAGATCTCCACCGACACAAGATTCCACACTAGGGCTAGAGTTTGCTTGAGTTTAGTCACAGCCGTCCCAGGTATACAGCCCATCTCCACCTGCTGGAGGGAAGGAAACGAGTGCTCTGGTAGTATCAGGCCTGCTATCGGTCCCCGTCTTCACCTAAAATGGAGTAGGGATCGCAAAAGACGCAAGGTTGGGAAGATCCCCAAGCAACTTGAGGATATCGGAGTGGAGATGGACGAATCATTGCGAACGATACGAAGGTCGCAAAACTGGTTTACGGGGCTGAGGACTATCCGCTGAGTACGTACAGAGTGGATGTGAGTCGTCAGAGTTCCACGGATTCCCAGAGTGTGTGTTTAGTTTGCTAAGCTTTGGGCGTACAGCCACCATTCGCGCCCGGCGATTCGCACACCCCAAATAAAGGTCTGGGTCAATCATTCGATGAGTCTTCGCAGATACTAGAGAGAGTATAAGCTAGATATGTCTGAACGATGTCAATGAACCGGGAGTATTACGTGGTAACTGTTTCGTGAAATACGATCAGCATTTGAAGATAAGGCAGCAGAAGTGGAGCGGGGATATGGGAGAGCAGACGCACCCAGCCTGAGCCGTCTAGATCGACTGCGTTATTTGATTCAGGCTTCCGAATGAGCTAAGGATATACTGCGAGGCGAAAGACCTGAACTCGTTCGCAAGTCCTAGATTGCTATCTGCGGGATGCCGGGTCTGGTTGGCCGTGGAGACTGAGAACCAACGAGGTGCCAAGCTTTCCTAAATTGGAACAAATTAGGTTGCCAAGAGTGTGATTTCTAGAGACGCCGGTAGGATTCTCACCGATCAAACATTTGAGGGTAATCGACTGTCACTGACATTGAATTAGTCGGATGTGACGCTGTGGAGTGCGCGGTCCTTATCCATCGGTATCTGTCTGCTCCATGTACGCAGATATCTAGTTTCACATCACCAGGCAATTACAGAATATAAGACGCGAGTAGCAAGACAGGATACAATCGAACAATGAAACGCGAACAGTCAACTAACATGAAAAGCACCGAACCCAATCAGTCCCTAACAAAACCCCATCAAAGTCAAGCGCAAGAGAGCCTTTCCTGTGAATACAAAGTGTACAGTGCGGCCACAACAGCCCAACATGAAGATCACCGGGGACAAACAATAGTAGCTGGCGTTCTTGAGTGGTGACTGTGCCTGCATTATCCATCACCCAGTCAGATGAGGGTGCTAATTCGTGGGTAATGGAATGAGTGGCGTCCCAAATACGAATGGTGTTATCAGCGGACCCAGAGACGATGCGAGTGCCGTCGGGTGAGAACCCCACAGATGTGACCGAATGGGTGTGCCCCTGAAACGGCCCAGCGACAAGAGCACCGCTGCGTGCATCCCACACCCGAATCGTGTTGTCAAAAGACCCAGAGACGATGCGAGTGCCGTCGGCTGAGAACCCCACAGA
>JANWGL010000006.1:0-20532 GCA_025200755.1 Ceratobasidium sp. C01
CATAGTATCGCATACATCTATCACTGTATACGAGTACAGTAAGACAAGAACGAAGTCAGAGTAGTCAGATCTTCCGAGAGCTTGCTAATCTTGTAGTGTAATAATGAAGTGGAGGGCCTCGATGGTTAACAACGTGAACCCTGTATAGTATCTCCGCAGCGGCGAACCACATCCTTTCGAAAATATACCAAGGCGATTGCATGCTCCCACGACACATTTAAGTATTGCACGAATGCCGTGGATAGCGCTAGGAACAGGGGATGGAACTACCAAGAACCATGCTTACATAATATGTTGAGCTGAGTGGAGGGCTGATAGCCGTCCCGGGAACCTCGCTGCCGCGTAGCCGCCACCGGGTGTGTTGGATTCGCTTGGGTCAGCGTAGCCCGGAGCCGTGCCTTAGAACCGCCCTTGACTTGACATCGGGCCTGATCAAGTTGACGTTCGGATGTGTCCAGCACCGATCGGTAGCCTGCGCCGGGTGCGGTTACTGCTTTCCGTTTTAATGGTTGGCAAATCTGCGGTTATGTGAGGCGTTGTTGTACTGCCCCTAGCTAAAGATATAAACCAGCTCATCCCGGGTATCATGACGCTGTCGCCCACCCTCGTTTAGTTAACTCTCACTCCCTCGCATTTTCCTCGAATAACCTTCACAATGGCTAGCAAGTCTTTGAACTTCTACTCCTATGGGCTCCAGAAGTACGATATCTTTATATTATTCTTGGTAGAATCGGCACTAAAGTGATTAATCTAGGGATACCTCCTTGATGCTCATGTTCCAACCCCCGAGCAACTCGAAGCTCTTCCGCGACCAATTCCCTGTTGTCTGGAGTACGTCGTCGACCATTTAATTGCCGAGTGGCGGATCTAACCGCATGGACGCGTTTTCAGAGGTCATTACTTTCCGCGCCAGGGGACACGCGAAGGCTACAGTTCATTATACCTCTCGACTTGCATTCGGGTATGCCCAAACTGTGAGCCACCTGGCAACGTCCAAAGTTATTATTTATACTGATTCGCAAACTAGGACCGGGAGAACCTTGTTGACTCGGCCGCTTGGGTTGAAGTCAAGGTATGTACTATCCAACATTTATATTAGATCCAATTTATTAACCTCATCCGCAGAGCGGTGATATCAGCAGCCTCACCGGCGGCCCCGATGGAAAGCGCTTCGGTCCGACCTCCAAGGCCAGCGGAACTAAACTTCTTGTCTGCAAAAACAGTACTCAGAACCGCGCTAACCTGAGCATCGGTACGTCACCGTGCTTATAAGCATTAGCGTTTGACTTACTTGGTCTCATAGGTTTCGTTAAGGGCGAAGGAATCGACCAACGCTACGAACCCACTCTCGTTTGGACTGGCGTAGGGTACGCTGTACACCGCATATATGCGAGTTTTGTCGCTAACACATCAGTTACAGAGCTAAATCCAACATTACGGCTCAGTTCTCTCCCGTCCTCACCGCATACATCACTCGCGACTACAAAGGTTCGCAAACTCGCCCAGACTTGGTTATACATAATTAACATTACTTTCGTCTTTTAGCTTCGCAAATGCTCAAAGGAGAGGTCGAGACCGACGCCATCTGGGATTGCAACCTCAACCTTTTGGACGACGTGACTGGCTGGAACTTGATCGAGGATGAAGAGAGCGGCATGTTCAGGATTGAGCCTGCCAGCCGTGTTTAAACGCATTTCACTTTCTTTTGGACCTTCGGGTTGTTCCTTCTACGTTCCTTTGTACTTTACTTGGAATAATACTTGGTCTTTTCTTCTACTTCTTGTGAATGAGCTATCTTCAACGTACTATCGAGAAATCAAAGTTAGGTCGGCGTCGTTGAGTGCATATTGTAAATTTTGGTCGACGGTGTATGATTGTGGTTGTGTTGTAAGGTTTATATTTACCATAGGGGGGCTCGGAGAGTCAGTGGCGCTAGGAAAATAATGCTTACTCCCTGTAAATGGATAACCTAACGAGCTCGAAATCAATCGCCGAAGATGAATTAAAACTCGCCATGTGTCCAAAGCCCTGAGAATTTCTACCGAATACCTTACATAGTTGACACACCACATAAGTTACTCTTACAAAATCTATATTACCCAAGCCACTACGAGGGTGGCGTGCACCACCTTTTGAGGCCATTGTACTAGGTAAATGCGCTTCGATTTTACCGACATTGCGTCCATAGGCATCAAAACTCCTCTTTCAGCAAGGCCAATCCAATGTTCAGGACTCGGGTCCCCCCAACGAGGAGGAGCTGGAGATTGCCGACAAGCATACACTGTGCGCTGATGGTGAGGCGCCAGGAACCAATGATGTTTAGTATTCCCCTTTGTGAAGTGTACTTCTGCTTCCATCGATTGAATCTGTCGACTCGGCCTGCAATCATATATGACACAACGTGTATGACTATATACAGTACACAGAGCCGTATACATACTGTATACATGAATGGGTCAGTACCCGGTGTTGTGTGGTGGACCCAACGCTGTGCGCAGCGCAAGCGTAGGTTGGAACTGGGGCGCCGAGACGCGAGGGAAACTCGCGGGTCGGGTGGCCAGTGACTGACCCAGATCGAAGATGGAACGAAAGGGGGGTGGGTGGGAAAAAGAAACGCGATAGCCTAAGAATGGCTCGCGTTGTTGGTGAACACGGTTGCGGTCAGGAGCAAACGCGTCCGTGGCGAACAGCCAGACAGATCAGGCGACCTGTCAGTGTGTGGCCGGGCGTTCCGAGAGTATTGGTTAAGTCAGGGGTGTGTCTCTCCGCAGGCTCTGGGATACACCGTTTATCCTGATCCTCTCGGAAAAAACAGCTCTTCTGAAGTACGCGTCGATGCCTGTTGTTCCAGCAACTTAGGTTCACCCTCACTCGCTAGTTTGTGAACGGTGCCTTGTATGCCGCCGGGGAGTTCCTGGGATGGGATGGTGGTTCCCAAGGCTGGGATAAGCAAGCCGGAAGCGCTAAGACAACGCAAGCAGTGTTAGAACAATCTTCTTTCATAAAATCCACGAGTTCACGTGCCGAACTACAGGGAAAATATTATGGTTGAAAATGGTGAAATGATAGAAGGAATCGAAAATACTAGACAATATGCAGAGTGCTTAGGCCGATGGGCCTTGGAGATATGCGCTGAGCATGCATAGAGACAACGTTCGGGTCGGAGTCTGATGCGATTGAGCGGACGTCGCAAACTAATCTCCTCAATCGAGAACTGGGAGTACGAGAAATAACTCAACACCAACAAACGGCCCACTTGCGCTACATTTCAGCCGTAAACCGCTATTAACACAGCGTTGGTTCAGTTGTTTGTGGCCGAGGCTCACAATATGCCTCGATTATATTAGGAATCGTGAAGTCGCAATATCTAGTGTAAAACCCTTTTCACTACATTAAAAATATGTCAGCAAGGCTAGTTGCACCTTGCAAGTCCTTAAGATTCGTCGTAAAACTATGATATTTGAAGGCATGGAGACGGAGCGACGTGGTTCTTAACTTCATTTCTCCTCGTCAGCCTAACATCCATGCGTTGACATCAGGATTGATTTGACACCGTCAGAAAGTCAGTGAGTAGTAACAATATGCAGAATTATGACAGTGATGACAAGGTCAGAGGGGGTCAGAGATCGACCAACGATGGCTCCAACATGCGATGTCTTGATTGAGCGGGTTGTTCGGCACTGTTGAACAAGAGCCACATTTGACACTTTGGGAACCCCAACTTTTGAGCCGTTCCCGAGCCCAATATCGTCGGTTGGTATCGTAGAACCTGTTAAAGGGCATTAAAGAACTACCACGTAACTTATTGTCCACGAAAAGCGAGATTTTCGGGTTAAATTCTATATCCGTGCATATAATCTCCGACTTAGTTATTTCGAGTCAGTCTGGGGGTTTTATCTATTTCAAATCAGTTATTACTTCGCCAAATCGACACTGGATCACAAAGTTGTTGGTCCTATAAAGCACAACACTTCTGTAATTGGAATCTCAAGGGATTCGCAGGGATTCACAGAAGTTTCCAGTAAGTTTCTTGTGAAGACTTCAGAGGCCGGTGACGACAGACTACGTCATAACCCAGCGTTTCCTACCTGCTCACGACAAACAGCCACCCACCTGCTGCAGACGACATATTGCTACCCAGCTTGTTACTACCATTAGATACGCCCCTGCGAGCCGCAACACTTCACGACTTCACGCTGAACCGACTATGCCTCGTTAGAGCTGGGTCTTGGCTTCCAAATGACTTCCATGCTCGCTTCCGCCCATGTGTGCCTTGTCGATGTCCTCTCCATGGTTTGAGCGCGACCACTCGCAAGTTCAGAGCTGAAGATCTAGAGCTGTCCGCCCTTCGGCCGATCATCCATTCCTCCCTCGCGTCACTCTGGCTGCATGAGATCTACACCCACCTCAAACTCCGCCCGATATGAGCTTAGCCCAGGAGCAACTGCGCGCTATCCTCATGCATTTCACGCCCCTTCTCGCGCTTTGCCGACCAATAACCAGTCGATTCCCTCACCGCGTTCCATGCTATTCTCACTCTGGCACGCCGCGCGTCTATCTTGATTCGCTCGACCCGAACATGACCCGAGTGCGAAGCTCCGCCAAATAACTACATACCGCCCCCGTGCGTCTCATACCCCTCTGGTCCCTGCATGTTGCCTTCTACTATTCGCGCCGCCCTACATGTGCCCCGTGTAATGCTTGGCTTCATATATTTCTCGCCTATGTCTACTCGAGCTCGATGAGAACACAATGCGAACATAGCAATCTCGCGTACGTTATGTTCGTACATGTGTGCTTTCCCCCTTTTGCGAACTCGGGTGTTACTTTTCCTGAGTCAAAGTTATATGTAAACTCGCCTAAACACTCACCACAATAGTTCTCCTCGCATGACATGTTTATTAACTTTAATTCCGGGCAATCACAAGCCGATTGAAGGTCGCTCGAGGCGGATCAGATTGACTGAGTGAAGTTTCTAGATGTCTCGATGCTACAAAAATAATTCCCTTAAGTTCAAAGTGCTCCAAATACACGTACCTACTTCCGAACCCGGCGGGAAACTAGGAGCCAGGCAGGTCCTCAGGCGAAGTTCAGAGGGACTGACATTTCATGCCCTCTTTTCAAAGAGATTCCGTAGCTACCCGAAGTTTCAGAATTGCCTTGAAAGGAGCTTTAGTTTCTTTGATGGACCTGCTCCCTCCCATACTGAACATATATCGAAATCGAGAAGGCAGGATATCCTAATTCTATTGTAGATAAATACTACAGTTACGCTGTGTGTTATACAAAATACAAGACCCATGTTGAACCCCCGAGTAATTCAGCTTCTGTCCAAATCTGGTCCCGCACGATGTTTAAGACCGGTGCCCATTCCCAAGGCACAGCTGGCGCTTTTGTTGTCAGGACCACAGTCCGGGTTATTAAACTGGTTTGAGCTACTGGAGCCAGTAGTTGTGTCGGTTGAAGTGGTGGGTGCGGCAGATGTGGCGGATGGGGTGGGTGCGGCGGGGACACCGGTGGTGATTGTGACAGTTACAACATTCGAAATAACGGATGTGAGGGATGCAATGGATGTGACAGGTACGACGGATGTGAAGATCAAGACGGATTCAACGTGTGTTGCGGATGTCGCAGACACTGATGTCTCGAATGTAGGGGATGTCAATGTCTTAGACATCGCAGATGACAGTGTCTTAGACGTCGTGAATCCTGGTTCAGGTTCCGTGTTTCTCTTATCGGCTGTTTTTGAAAATCTGCTAACGGCAACTCCTGGAATTTTTTGCAATGAGCAAGTGGGAGAAATCAATAATGACGAGCACTGACCAACAGCGGCACCGACTACGGCAATAATGATGACCACCAATAGAAGCCGGCAGGTACGAGTTTTCCAAATTGATCGCTCCTCAAACGTTGGGGCGTAACTGCTCTCCTCGTCTGGGTGCCTCACGCTTCTCCAGCTGGAGAAAGTGTTATCTGAATCACGCCTGATCTAAAAAGAGAGAGCATAAGCAAATATTGTCAGATGAATTAGAATAGATCCAACCGGCAGGATTGGTACGGGCTCGGCTGAACTATCCAAGCTCGAATGTTTTTCATCGGGCGCAGGGTCGGCAAAAGGGTCTGGATTCGAGAGAGTATCTTGGGATTGGTGGACTTGAGTATATGAGCCGCGAGAATGAGGAGTATCATTATCCTTCATAGTGTTTCCGGTGGGTTAGGAGGCGATGGTTTGGTCGTTAGCAGTGGTGTTAAAAACATGGGCTCGTGGTGGATGATAGTTATAGGAGGTTAGGTAAGCTAGCGATCTGATCCACATATCAATCAACCTCTGGTGATCATTCGGAGGCGAACTCGGATATTGCAGCGTGGTAATCAAGCAAAGGGTTCAGTAGACTCTGTAGCCTCGGTCAAAGTCAGGATTCATCGGTCTGGAACCTGCCCGCCTCCGTCCCGCACTCGGCGCCTGAACGCATACGCTGCTCTCACTCATGGTTCGTTCTGCTCATTGTATAATTTGCCCTACGTTTAACAACCCGGTAGGTAAGCTGGGTGCTACGCCACGCGCACTAACACCTGTCAGAGGCTGTGCGGGCTGGTTACGCCAATTACCTGGAACTCGGTTCCGCGACCACTCCCTGTCAATTCACCTGTCCGACTGCATGTCGCCACTGCCCCGCTGCTTAGTGCTCATCCTTTGCAACACCCTGTCACCCAGTCGCAATATCACTCAACTTCAACCTCACAGCCTGCTGACTCTTGCGTGCTCATTAGTAAACATGCTCTGCACCGATTCCGCGTGTCTGTAACGTCCTAGGCCAATCTCGGACAACCACGCATTTGTTTGAGGCGTCGGATTGGGGAGGGGGGTTGGCTGGATGTTGGAGGCAGTCTTGGGAAGCGAGAGCACGCATGAATAGCTGCGGCGAACTTCTAGCTTGGAAGTTGGCAGCGAATGTGGTGGTGATTTTGGAAACAAACTCTCTTTGTAACGGTAACATATTCAATTCACTCTTGGTGGCAGCACGAGTTGGATGCTTGTTCGGTTGACCACCACACCTTTACCCTTGTACCCTCCGTCCACCCACTTTCTACTTTACGCTCAGTATTTTGCGATCTAGGTGCACATTTAGCTTTACTGGCTGGCATTTTCGTATTCCTAGACGTATTCGATCATTCGAGCGTCTGCGTAACCTTAGCGCCAGAAAATGGCTGCTAATTATTTGGCGCCTCTGGTACGATGGAAAGGGGGGAGTGCTATCAACTCAATCTCAGTATCACACGATGGCACCCGCGTTGCCTCTGGTTCGGACGACCTTCGTGTCTGTGTGTGGGACGCCCGCACTGGGGCTACGGTTCTAGGCCCTCTGCAGGGCCACAAATCGCGGGTTTGGTCCGTAGCCTGGTCGCATGACGACACCCGTTTAGTCTCCGGCTCGGAAGACTGCACCATGCGAGTCTGGAACACTCGTACTGGCGCTTCCGTAGGCAAGCCGCTCAAGGGACATACCAAATCAATCTATTCAGTGGGGATCTCCTCCGACAGCACCCTCATTGCCTCTGGCTCGCGCGACATGACTATTCGCATCTGGGACGCCCACACCAAGGCTGTCGTAGGCGAGCCTCTTAGGGGGCACACCAAGGCAGTCTATGCAGTGGCGTTCTCGCCTGACGGGGCTCTTATCGTTTCTGGCTCGGATGATCACACAGTCCGGATCTGGGATGCGCGCACTCGCGCTCCCATATGCGAACTGATGGAGGGACACACTGGTAGAGTCCTATCAGTGTCTTTTTCACCTGATAACACCCGCATTATCTCTGGCTCATTGGACCACACCATTCGGATTTGGGACGCACATACTTATGCTCCCATAGGAGAGCCGATGAAGGGGCAGGCTGGCGGAATCCTATCGGTGTCGTTTTCACCTAACAGCGCTCGCATCGTGTCTGGCTCGGCAGACAAAACTGCCCAGATCTGGGATGCACGCACTCATGCTCGCATAGGCGAACCGCTCCGGGGACATACCAATGGAGTCAGGTCGGTTCAGTTTACACCAGAAGGCACCCACATTGTCTCTTGCTCGTGGGATGAGACCATATGCGTGTGGGGAATCCCTCAAAGCGTGCCTTCGCCTGAAATAGTGACCCATAGCATGGCAAGCGTTTCATCTGCGTATATTGTCTACTAGTACTCAATTATTTATTATATTCCAGTCCGCCGAGGAAATGTTCGAGTGTTTGTTGAAGCATGGGTGTACCGATCTTACTTCCTCCGCAAATGTCAATCAAAACTCCGCCATCATAGCGTCCGGCGGGTTTGGCGACGTTCGACGCACAACGATGGATGATGGCACCGCTGTTGCAGTAAAAACTCTTCGGGTGCACATTTTACTCAAGGACGGCGATAAAGCTATAAAGGTTAGTCTTATTATTTTTCTTGCTTTCTTTTTTTCTTGCTTAGGCACAAGACGCGATATCTTCTAGCGTGTTGCTCGAGAGGTATACACATGGTCTTGTATTCGTCATCCCAATGTACAAGAGCTATTGGGAATCGTCCTTCTCCCGGATGGGCTTGGAATGGTGTCCCCATGGATGGCGCATGGTGACTTGCAACACTACATTGATCGACACCCCGAGGTGGAGCGCTATTCGTTGGTGTGTTAAGTTTTTCTTTTTTTACTTCTTCCATTGGCTCATGGTGGTTCGTAGTGCGTTCAGGTAGCCTCGGGTGTATCTTACCTTCACAGCATCGGGATGGTAAGATTAATCGTAATAAACCATATATTTGCCGGAGGTTGACCTTAGAGCCCCAGGTTCACGGTGATCTCAAAGCTGTAATCCTTTGTCATTTGTCCCCTGGCGTGAACTCCTAACAGCCATACCCTGTCTAGAACAACATACTGGTGTCCGACAACAACAGACTCAAGATCAGCGACTTTGATCACGCTATACTTGCGGAAGCTACGCTTCGATTCTCTGCAACAACCAGACTTGGTGGGGGCACACTTCGATGGATGGTGAGCATTTTCGCAAAGAAGTTCTCCGCTTGCTCATGTCACTCGCTAGGCACCGGAACTTCTGCAGGCAGGAGCGGAAGACGATGAAGGCGAGGACGAAGAAAGGAAAGATGAAGACGGAAAGCATGAGACGCAACCAACCTCAGCGCTTGCCACAAGGAGCAAAGAGACTGATGTATATGCACTTGGAATGGTAGGTTCATCAGCAGCATTACTGGGTGGACCAAGACTAACGAAACTTATGGCAGACTATGCTTGTAAGTCGCTGAATTGGTGACGAATAGATTCAGTCTCAAAATATGTGTAGGAAATCATTACGGGGATGGTACCTTATGCTGAGTACCAGAGTGACATGGGAGTTTATCGGGCTATCCACACTCGGAAACCTCCAAGACGTCCAAAGGAACTCCCCGGTCCGCACCAGCAAGCAGACCGCATGTGGTCAATTCTTCTGAGATGCTGGGACCGTAATCCATCTATTCGACCGGATGCGGCATTAGTACTAAAAATGGTGAGTTGTTCTAATGGTGTTAGACGTCCACAGCTGATTTTTTCGCTTCCATATAGCTGAATGACCCTGCTGTTAGCGTACTTCCTACCCCTGTGAGTTGGTCTACTCCTATCAAAGTTTCAACGCTGATCATCCCTATTTATGCAGCCGAATAACCCCCGGATTAGTCAAATCTTAGCCTCGGTGAGTAGTTCTACTTGTGCGGGACTCTCCTAGCTGAGTCCTCGTGCTTCTAATAGCAGGACGATTCTTCTGTTGGCGTATCCTCGAACTTGGAGAGTATCTACAGATCCATCAAGAAAGTTCTGCGTAAACTTATATTTCGGCGTTAGTTGATTGGTCTCGTAGTGTGTTGTCTTCCGGTCTATCTTTTATATGGCCTTTTCCGACTGGGTTGATTACCGTGCATATTTCCGCGTGTTTCTTGTCTATTGTTAGCATCCAATGTAAAATTTGGCCTGCTGATTCATTACCATATCATGCCCTACCTCGGCGAACCGGCATGTTGGACCGGTGTAGAAACTTAAGATATAATTACAAAAAAAGAAACAAAAGAATTATGTATGCATTGGTATCTAAACAAAACAGTAAAGACAGAGAGAGATCAAAGTGAAAGGATAGGGAGTTAGGGGGCAAAACTCACCCCTATTTATAAGTATTCCAAAAGCGGCCAAGTCATATGCGTATATGCTGCGCATATACGCCGCATACACTGACTCGCTTATATTCTCACTTAGTACCTTCTATATCATTCTGGTATGTTCCGCTTAGTTCCATTACATTCCAGAACATTTTTTGTACTGACATTGACTTCTACAACCAGGGTTATCCAAGATTTCAACCTAAATCATTTTCTTTCTTCAAAGATAGACGTGTAGGAGAGCAATTGTTTCAGCGCCGGATATTTAAGATACTAATTGAAGACCGGCCCAGAAGAATTGCTGGACTGGGAACTGGTAGTCAAAATCGTTCTACTCTTTGTATCATACCTGCCCTTGTGAGTGTGAAATTAGGGACGTTGGGCACGGCCATTAAATGACGGTGAAGCTCTAATATTCGGCGGAGCGGCCGCCATGATTTGGACTAGCAGCTTATAGCAAAGTTAGTCCCATCCGCCATTATTTGGTGGAACCTACGCCATTAAAGAGTTTGCGGAGCGTAGCTAAACCCTTACAGTAATGACGTTGCGGTCCAAGTAGCAAACCCCAATGGTCCGGGCAACTTTGCCAAACGGATTTGCCGAAGAACTTGATTTAAAGAGCTTTCACGGGCACAAAAACCGGATATCATTGTAGGTATACACTCAGAGGTACTATGTGGTGATTTTTCCCGAAAGATTCGGTCTTTTCTATCAACTTATGGCTCAAAACGCACAGCGTACAAAGCCGCAACGACATTAAGGGTTTAGTCGCGCTCCTCAAACTCTCTATTATTTGGCCACCATTTAATGGCCGTGCCCAACATCTCTATTGCCCAGAGTGGTGTGAGCGTGAGAGCACTGCCATCCGAGAACATGGGTTTCTGTCGCTCCCATATAATATCCATCAAGTGAGCTAGAGGCCAAAAGGAGGCGTGCGATGCGAGCTCGTGTAGAAGACATGACAACATAGCTAGCTCCATTCGGCTTGGGTTTTATATATGAGGGTTCATGCGGCTTATATCAGCGTTATATTTCTATCCGGCCACCTGTGAGGTGCTCAAATGAGTACTCTTTTCATACCAATTGGTTCAAATCGTCCTATGAGATCATATTTAATTCTTCAAGGCATAGATCACATTGATTCATTGAAACGCTACGTGCCGCAGCGTGCGGATGCCCTATAATAGTACATTTGAAACGATAACCTCCCAGCCTCGCCAACACGTTCGCGCCGGTGAGGTCAGCGCGGGGCGGCAAACGGATTCGTAGTTGGAAAAACGTTTGATCCTCCCTCATCGGATCCCGCTTCCCCATCAGATTCTACCTCCTCGTCAGGTCCTTGTTCCTTATGGCCCCTACTCACCGCATTGCGTTGCGGGCGTGATCTACGGGCGGCAGCAAGAGGATTAACGGACGGCAAGACAACCCGTTCCCCTGTATGAGATTCCGCCTCCTCTTCGGATTCCTCGTCCCTATAGTTGTCTCTTCTTCCAGCACGCGACTGGCGAGATATGCCCCGAGCAGCGAGAGGATTTTCATCCGACAAATCTTCGTCTTCGTCTGTGAAACGACGCCGATGAGGCCTGGCCTGCGGGTCTGGTGCCGAGCCGAATGGATTATAGGAGGGCAAGACCGTGAGATTGGGCTGATTGCTGTCACGGTCACTGCCAGGCGAACCCCTCTCCCTGTTCCCGAATGGATTCCTGCGCGGCAGTTCGATGGTTGAGGACTCAGCAGAGTCCCGACGGTGCTGGGCTGCTCGCCTGTCGCTGTCATATTTAGCGAATGGATCTGTCGTTGGCAGCGCGACCATTCCGCTCTCGCCATCGCTCTCCGTGTTGTGAGTCGAGTGTGCGGCAGGGGCGGGGAGAATATTTTGAACATCTACAGATTAATACGTGAGTCCCTGCCGCGTCCTACAATACGATTACTCAGACCTGCTGGGGACGACATGGTTGAGATTGATGGATGACTGTGAGAAACTAGTAATCCTAAACATTTGGGGAGTTTTAGGACAAAAAGTTTGAGGTATATGCGGTGAGGATACGCACTCACGAGTTCTGAGTTGAGGCTTGTTGACGGTGACTTGCAAATCTAGCCTCAGTCGAGCGCACCTTTATACCTTACAGGAGCTCCCAGTGGAAGACTGCATAGCACTCCGGCAACAACTCGGGCCGCGCCTTACAATGTTCTGGAATCATGTCACTGGGTGCGCATTGTACCGGAAGCTTGAGGTCCGAGGAAATCCAATACGACCAAACAATCCACTGGTGCCACATTTTGGTCCCCGCACCGCCACGGAGGCCATGCTGGCTTTGATGTGCACAAAGCCTTAATTGTTATGTACATTAGGAACCATTAAACCACCCTCTCTCGTATAACCTTCGTTGACCATATTGGGATTGCAACAATTGTACAAGAAATCTTTTGGGGGTTTTCCGAAATCAGAAACATTTGGTAGTCGGAGAAAAATTAAGTCGGTCGGCCCCCTAATCCAATCGTATATTCCCAACCGAAATCCTATGGCTTGACGTGTCGTTCGACGCGATCACCTTGGTCCTGTCAAACGCGATGTTTATGTAATCAGCTTGATTCCAGGACCCGCGCTTGCCGGGTCGGGAAACGACCACCGACCACCGCTTACACCTGGCCGGCTATTCAGTTTCACAAATCTCAGAAATCCATCTGACCTTATTCAAAGCAAATCATTTCCGTACCTGATGCCCTGCCACACGGCCTGGTTGGTTTCCGAGATTGACAGCGACTTGCGCCCTGGACATGTCATAGAATCGCGCGCCCCGGGACCGGTTACTGGACTCCGTCTGCGCCTCTGTTATGCCGACGCCGGTGGTTGTTCGACCCGTACTAGCATGTTTGGGCGCTATGCTTCCTCAGACGAGAATATAAAGGGAACCTCAGCATAGTCTTGATCGTTAGCTCCTCACTGGATCTTGTCTAGCTCTCTCCCCTCGCACTCTATCTAATACCTCTCACAATGGCCTCCAAGACTTTGAACATCTACTCTCTCGGTCTCCAGAGGTACTATTTTTTGAGTTAGCCGGCGAGCATATGATCTAACTAGAAGTTCCTGAATAGGGATACGACTGTGATGCTCATGTTCCAGCCTCCCACCAACTCAAAGCTCTTCCGTGACCAGTTCCCCGTCGTGTGGAGTACGTACACCAGCTCTCACTTATTTAAAATATACTAACACGCTGACCCTTATTGCAGAGGTGATCACTTTCCGTGCCAGGGGCCATGGAAAGGCTTCTATCAACTATGTTTCTCGTCTTGCTTTCGGCTACGCTCAAACCGTAAGTACTTGTCCACGGTCTTCCTGTTTCCGTATCTAATTTATAATATAGGACCAAGACAACCTCGTCGACGCTTCTGCCTGGACCGAGGTCAAGGTGAGCATATTGTTAGGGACTGTTCTTCTCCTTCGGTATTTACTCTTCGTGTAGAGCGGAGATGTCACCAGGATTACTGGAGGCCCAGGCGAGAAGCGCTTCGGCGAGAATGGCAAGGGCGACGGCAGCAAGCTCCTCGTCTGCAAGAACAACACTGGTAACCGCGCCAACTTGAGCATTGGTACGAGACATTCCTCTTTTACCATGCAAATGTTGACTAACTGGTTTCCTGTAGGGTTCGTCAAGGGAGACGGAATTGACCAACGCTATGAGCCCACCCTTGTCTGGACGGGTGTTGGGTACGTGCTTCCCTGGTGGTACATTTGGAACAAGCTCCGAACATTGCTATAGTGCCGGGTCCAACATCTCCGCTCAGTTCACTCCTACCCTCACCGCCTACATCACTCGCGACTACAAGGGTATGTCTTGATCCCTAATTAAATACCATACAATTACTGAAATCTTCTCTCTAGCCTCGCAAATGCTCCGCGGAGAGGTCGAGACCGACGCCATCTGGGAGCAGAACCTCAACGAGCTCGACGACGTCACCGGCTGGAACTTGATCGAGGATGAGGAGAGTGGCGCGTTCTCTATTGTCCCTGCGAGCCGGGTCTAAGTGGATTGGGTGAATTCGATGGGCTTCCTTTCTGTAATGTTTTCGTACTTTCAATTTAGGGGTTGCGTTCTCTCGAAATGTGGTGGAATAAGTACAGTGCGAAAAAAACCAAACAAGAGAAAATAGCGAACAGCCGATGCTGACAAATAGCTTATTTGCCTTTTGATTCCTTCCCACCACTCGGTGTTCGTCACTTTCCCTCAGTTCGTACTGGCTAGCTGGAGTGAGGGTTACATTTACGACAGTTCAACTTATTCTAATACCCTTTTAAATCGTCTCCCTCACCTAATCGTCGACAATCCCAAATCTCTTAGGATCACAGTATCACACCTAGATATCTCTATTGCGCTGTCTTGATCCAATGGAATTAGAATGCGGCTTGCTCCCCGAGGATGTCTGGCGGCTTATTCTTACCTTTTCGGTGCCCTCAGCCATTAGATCTTGCCAATGGGTTAGTCAAAAGTTTACAAAAACCTACTCGAGCAAGGCACTCAGTGGTAGATATTTATGTAGGCGTGTCGCTTTCTACGGCGTATAATCAAATCGGATGGTCACATACAGTATTTGCTCGAACTAGACGCATGTGGTTACATCGAACCTGCCAACCCTCGATCGGACTTGACCTTCGCTCAAAAGATCGAGCTGATACGAAACCACAGATCGCGCTGGGACCATCCCGAACGGGTCGTGCCGACCGTGTTCGATCTCCACACTGCTCAGGATTACCATTGGTCGAAGTTTTTTGACGGTGTATATGCCATATGCAATCGATCCACCAGGGGGTTCGGTCGTCAAATGAATTTCTACCAGTTTGCTTCACCGAACCGAGGAACCGAATATAAGCACTGGGTAATCTCGGACCTAGGCTTAAGCACAAGCAATGGAACGATTGATCCTGGGCAGGATCTATTAGTACTACTAGAGGGCAACGACGGGCTACCAGGGGCTCAGCGAATACATCTAAGAACTATGTCGACTAACGAGGCCCATCCAAAAGCATCTGCCGGGCATTCGATACTTGTGTTTCAACATGTGAGGGTGGTCAATCCCCTTGTTTGTCTCCGCTTTGCTACATCCGGTCAATTACTTGCTGCCTCAGCTCAATCCCCAATGATGGGTAACGAGACTTATGTGGTTTTGTGGGACTGGACTACCGGGACGGAACTCTCGGTGAGTTTTTTTTGTACGCCTCCCGACGTATGCCTAAATCTAAACATCCGTAGAGAGTATCCATCGTCGGGGGAGATGCTGCTGGATTAACCTTACTGTCCGAGGACTTGTTCCTCATGCCGCGCCACTCTGAGTCGTTCTTAGCCAGGAGCCACGTTCCAGGGGATTCCTACGGGTTTCTAGACGTGTACCGGTTTTATCCTCACGACGCTGCGCCCTCAGTAACTTCCTGTGTCGCGTCCTTTGCATTGCCGCTTCTCGGTGACCAAAAGGGCCAACCATCTCTTAACATTCACTACACTCCCTCGTGCGCCATGCCATTCTCTCAGTGTGACCCAATTTCTACGCCTAAAGTTTTCGATCTATCGCTCGATGCTCGATCGCTACGCTTGGACGTTGATATTACTTTGAATGATAGGTTAGGGTACAGATTACCGGCTGGAACTCTTTATATCCCTTTCTCCACTATACTCGACTCAATTGCGAAGCACCAACAACCACAGTTTCGCCAGCCCGATTCTATTGTCGTACCGTGGAATGATTGGGGTGAAAGGACTTCATGGATTAGTAGCAGCAATATCAACGCTAACGCCACACCCTACGTATTCGGGCAACGTGGAGCCAACCGCATTCGGGGTTCATATTTTGAACGCATGGAACTCCATATTTTTGATTTCGACCAGCACCGATTGAAGTCTCGTGGTGCTCTCGAAGTACCTACCGGAGGAGTGGTCCAAATTCCTGGTAACACAGCCACGAGCATCAGCACCTTTCAACAGGTCGTAGAGGGAGCATTCTGCAGGGGGGTTGTTCGGGCGAGTAGGAAATACGTAGAAACGACCTTAGTTCTTGACGAGGATGAGGATGCAAGTCCCCTTGGCCAGGTGTTGATTGGTGATGAACATGGTAGGTGCATAACACCACTTCGTACGTCTTCGCATCACACTAACTGCTATTGTAACCTCGGAATATCTAGTGATTATCATAGCGGTTAGGACTTCCATATGTTCTCGATGAAGGTAATCACCGCTAACGTAGCTATTACCGCTTAGGATCGGTCTGTCACGGTTTACACGTTCTGATCGTAGTATATCGCCCTGAGTGAGCCAATTTGAGGCTTGTCTTTTGGTCTCTTGTTGAACAAAAATATACAAGTTGAACGCGAGTAATCTCTGCTGTAGGTATTCCCACGCTTCGACAGTACCTGATAAATATCAGACAAGCCCCGCCGAATCCATTCATAGACCGAGTGCCAGTTGGAGTCTCTATGAGAACATGAGAACCACGAAATAGATCAATCCTATATAAGATTAGCTGAGCGTTGGACTTATCGGGCCGCTCTAAAGCCTATGAAATTTACCATAATACCCGACCAGTTACATGTAACTTACAACTTATAGAGCGATTGTAGCGTAGTAGAGTCGATTTATGCCGCTGGGACAAGAAGGTTCTAATGTTTTCGTACTTTTAATTTAAAGGTTAAGTTCTCGCGAAATGTGGGAGAGCAAATGCGGTGCTATGAAACCAGACAAGAGAAAATAGCGAACGGGCAGTGCTGACAAAGCTACCAAACATGGACTCTCAGCCAAAGTGTTATTTCGATTCTGTTCCACCACATTCTTCACACGGCGTATGTCATTTTCCCTCAGTTCGTACTACCTGGCTGGAGTGGAGGGTACATTTACGACCCCTGGACTTGCTCTAACACCCCTTTGAAATCCTCCTCCCCAGCCAATCATCTACAATCCCAAGTCTCTTAAGGTCGCATTATCCCACCCAGACATTCGTGTTAAGTTATCCGGATCGAATGACATCGCAGTGCGGCGTGTTCCCGGAGGACATATGGCCTCTTGTTCTGGCTTTTTCGGTGCCCTCGGCTATTAGATCTTGTCAATGGGTTAGTCAATAGTTTACTAAAACCTGCTCGAGCAAGGCACTCAGTGGTAGATATATAGGCATGTCGCTTGCTACGGCATATAGTCAAATCGGACGTCTACCTACAGTATTTGCTCGAACTGGACGCATGTGGCTACATCGAACCTACCAACCCTCGATCGGACTTGACCTTCGCTCAAAAGATCGAGCTGATACGAAACCACAGATCGCGCTGGGATCATCCCGAACGAGTCGTACCAACCAAGGTCGATCTTCACACCGGTGGAGGAAAATATTGGTTCCAGTTTATTGACGGTGTATATGCCCTATGCCCCCGAAACAGCAGTGCGTCGGCTCGTCAAATGCATTTCTACCAGTTTCCCTCGCCTAACCAGGGGATCGAATATAAGTACTGGGTATTCTGGGATCTGGGCCTGGACGCGGAACATGGAATAATCGATCCTGGGCAAGATCTATTAGTACTGCTGGAGATAAACCACGAGCAACCGGGAGCGTGTAGAATACATCTCAGGACCATGTCGACTAATGAGATCCATCCAAAAGCATCTGCTGGTCGATCAATACTTGCGTTTCAACATACAACGGTGGACGGTCCTATTGAATCTTTCCGCTTCGCTACATCTGGTCGGCTGTTAGCTGTTTCACCTGGGTCTAAAACAAGTCACATCGAGTCTTACGTTCTTCTATGGGACTGGACCACTGGAACGGAGCTCTCGGTGAGTGACTTTGTACGCCTTCTGGTGTAAGATCAAATTCAAACATCCGTAGAGAGTACCTACCGCTGGCGGCGACCCCGCTGCGTTCACACTACTGTCCGAGGATTTGTTTGTCTTGCCGCGCTCCTCCAGGTCCTATGAATCCGGGAGACCCGTTCCGGGGGATCGCTATGGATTTCTAGACGTGTACAGATTCCATCCTCACGAAGCTGTACCCCCAGTAGCTGCCCGTGTTGCGTCCTTTGCATTACCGTTTCATAGTGAGCGGGAGGTCCGAGCATCTGTTAGCATTCACTGTACTCCCTCGTGCGCCACACCATTCTCTCGAAATAACCCGATCTCGTTACCCAAAGTGTTCGATTTATCGCCCGGCGATCGATTGTTACGCTTAGACATTATTGCTACCTCGATTTATGGCAGACGGATGGATTATCTTGGAGCTCTTTATGTCCCTTTCTCCGTTCTGCTCGACTCGATTGCAGAGCCCCAGCATCTACAGTTTCGCCAGCCCGGCTCTATCGTCGTGCCGTGGCCTGATTGGGGTGACAGAACCTCATGGGTTGGTCACAACAACACCAACCCCAACTTTAATCTTGGCGTGTTCGGACAACGTGGAGTCGATTTAATTGGGGATGGACCATATTCTAATTGGGCAGACCTCCGCATTTATGATTTTGATCGGCACCGGTTGAAGTCTCGCGGTGCGCTCAAAGTACCAGCCGGAGGAGAGATCCGCAGTCCTAATTACAGAACCGCAAGCAGCGGTGTTTCCAAACAGGCCGTGGAGGAAGCATTCTGTGGGGGGATCTTTCGGGCGAGTAGGAGATATGTAGAAACGTCTTTACATCTTAAGGAAGCTGGAAGTCGATCTACCGGAGTGATGGTTAGCAAAGAGCATGGTAAGTGGATAAGCCTACTTCTTATCTCGTTGCGCTAAGCGAATCGCTATTGTATCCTCCCGATGTTTAGTGATTATAATACAGGTTAGGAAGGCTATATACTCTGATCAAGGGTAAC
The DNA here is from genome assembly GCA_025200755.1 of Ceratobasidium sp. C01. NCBI lineage: Eukaryota > Fungi > Basidiomycota > Agaricomycetes > Cantharellales > Ceratobasidiaceae > Ceratobasidium > Ceratobasidium sp. C01. The sequence continues at coordinate 18,991 of JANWGL010000006.1, forward strand.
AATGATTGACGGAACTTTTATTGTTTAGGGTCGGTCTGCTACGGTGTATACATTTTAGATCGCAGTATACCTCATTAAGTGGGCCAATATGAGGCTGGTCTTTTGATTCTTTAATAAACAAATTTGTACAAGGTGTATGCGGGTAATCTCGGCTATAGATATTCCCGACCCCTAACAGTCCCCGCTAAGATACTACAAGCCCCTCCGAGCCCCAAAATAACACACCTCGAGGTCCTCGTAGACCTTGTCTACGCCGCCGATTTTGTCCACGCGGATATAGGAACTGTGGGGCTTGAAGCTGTAGCGTAAAGATTGCTACCAAACACGCTCCGGCGAGCCTCGCCTTGGTTTTCCGCATTCTTCAAGAAGAAGTAGGGTGCTAATGTGGCGAAGACAACGGGACATGGTACCGATTATGAGAACAGGCCATAATGCTAGATCGGCTTTGACGTTGATATTGAATTGATGGAACTACGTCAGGAAAAACCTGGTTTGCAAATTAACCCCCGATTGGCAAATCGGGTAACTAACATTACATTACACAGCCCTAAGGGCAAATTACGTCAAATTTGCCTCAATTTGACCCATTTGCCCACGGCAAATTGGTCAAAAAGGGGTAAATTAAGGCAACTAATATGGGGGGGATGGCAAAATCGGCAAATAGGTAAATAACGTGTAATTTCACGTGATTTACAAACAGGTTTTTCCCTGACGTAGCATTAAGTACCCGTCGTCCCGACGGTTGAGGCCCTACTTACATATGTTTAAGCTGCGTCCGAGTACCCATACGTTCATCTGCGTCCGAGTACCCGTGTGCTTAGCTGTGTCCGAGTCCCGTTACGCGCTTGCTTGTTTCGGCGCTTATGTTTATCGGACCCTGGTATATGACCAATCCGTTCCCACGTGTGCATTCTTTATTAGTTACTAGTCTCGCTGTGCTGAAAGCTGAAGCATAGTTGGAAGCCAAAAGCTAACCGTTTGAGAGCAGAGGTTCGTCTATCCGCTTTCATCGCCTTATTCTACTCTGGACAAATAATTTGAATCAATTCATAGACTTGGTGCCCGTTTAGAGGCTCTACTTATGAGGACAAATTAGTGGTCCGAACTACGAAGAAGGTCCATTTCGCATTCAATTTACCAAATGGTTAACCCCTTAGAACACTCCGGAGCTTGTGCGATTTGCCATAATGGCTAGCCTCGCAAATTCCCCGCCGGGCAATCGAGACCAGCACCATCTGAGAGCAGAATCTAAACAAGATTGACAATATCACTGACTGGAGCTTAATCGCGGACGAGGAGAGCGGCGCCTTCTCTATTTTGCCTGCAAACCATGTCTGATTGAGCTAGGTAAATTTGATAGGATTGCTTTCTGTAATGTTTTTGCACTTTCAATTTAGGTGCCGTGTTATCTCGAAACCTGGGGGAACAGCACAAATACATGAAAACTCCAACACATGGCGCGAAATGTGGTGGAATAACTTGCAGTGTAAGAAACCAAACAAGAGAAAATAGTGAACAGGCGCGCGTCAGGAAAAGTGGTCA
>JANWGL010000007.1:0-60485 GCA_025200755.1 Ceratobasidium sp. C01
CTCTTGTTCGCGCTCCGGGGCTGAGCTCTCCAGGTTGTGTTAGTCGGGTTGGGCTGTTGGAGGTGGCGGCTGGGGGTTCCTGTTGTATACACGCGTCTGGCCGTATTTTACGCGTCCGCTACGCGTAGGGAGCTGGCGCCAGTTTTGCCCTCGGTTGGGCGCGCACGTGTTGCATCTCGTCGCGTCTGATGTGTTTGGGGGGGGGTGCCATTCGGTGTTGTGGGAACGGTCGGGCCGATTTTCTGTTCGGTTTTCGTGGGTGTGAGGTAGTAGGTGAGGTTTGAGTGTGCTGAGGATGGAGGTAAACCGAAAGAAAATATGAAAGGCCCGCGGCCACGCCTCAACCGTGAGTCTTGCGTGGTAGACGAGTTGACCGCGTCCGCGGGCACGTGACTCGCGTGCGACTACCTCTTACGTCTGAGTAGCGCCCGTGTTTACTCCGCAGGCTGCGTGACACGGGCTCCCAAACGAAAAGAGGGGCAGAACTAAATAGAATTCGGAGGTTTAATCTACGACATCTTATCAAAAGACTATCAAGAATATGGGGGAACGAAGATTCTGAGTCCCGAAAACACGTGAAAGAGATTCAAACATAGTTCGAAGGCTCAATGAAAAATGCACCGCTCGCTTCGTCTTCGATGAAGTTCCAGCCAGTTACATCGTCGAGCTCGTTGAGGTTGCATCGCCAGATGGCGTCCGTCTCGACTTCACCGCGGAGCATCTGAGAAGCTGGAAAGTTTCAATGTCAGTGGCCTGTTCTAGTCGCACCGGGATCCACACACCTCGATAGTTTCGGGTGACGTAGGCTGTCAGGACAGGAGTAAATCGAGTTGATACGTTGGACCCGGACCTGTATACAGATGTTCAGATCTTGAAGAAATTGCTGATCCTTAGCCCACATACCCGATGCCGGTCCACACTAGCATTGGGTCATAGCGCTGGTCATGTCCATCCCCCCGAATAAAGCCTGGGGTAGTTTTAGTTTAAAGCGAACACAGAGCGTAATAGTTGATCCTACCGATGCTCAGGTTGGCGCGACCAGGAGTGTTGTTTTTGCAGACAAGCAGTTTGGAGGCGTTTCCGCGGCTGTTAGGGCCAAAGCGTTTCCCGTTCGGTCCTCCGGTGATACTGCCAATTTCACCACTCTGGATTCCAAGTCAGTCTTCGACGTATCAAGTACACCGGAGTAACTTACCTTAACCTCTGCCCAAGCAGCGGAGTCCACCATGTTTTCGCGATCCTGTTCAAATATTCGTCGTTAAAAAGACGACAAAATAACCAAACGCTGCGGACTCTTACAGTCTGTGCGTAGCCAAAGCCGAGACGAGACCCATATTGTACTGTTGCTTTCGAGTGGCTTTTTGCGCGGAAGGTAATGACCTCTGCGAACATACGAATGAATATTGGCTATAAATGTCTAGAGAACCCATACACCGCTTACTCCACACAACAGGAAACTGGTCATGAAATAGTTTGGAGGAGGAAGGTGGTTCGAACATCAACATGATGCTTGTGTCTCTAGATTCATATATCCAATCAGTACGATTCTAGTCATACAAAGGAAGGTTTACGTACTCTTGTAGACCATACGCGTAGATGTTCATTGTCTTGCTGGCCATTTTGAGAGGGCGGTTATTAGTTTGGATTTTAGGTCGGTGAGAAGTGAGTGGGTGCGATGAGTAAAGACAGTAGGCCAGAGTGAAGAGGATGAAACGCGGGCGGGCGAGCGAACCATAGCCAAGATTATATCCTCGACAGCTTATTGCGCCAGGGAAACAATATCCTTAGGTACAAGCGCAGCTGAGCCGGAAAACGGTTGCCGTGGCCGGATCATTGAGGATGTTGAACCTAGACTTTTGGCGCCTGCGGGATCCATCAGGCACCAGATTTGAGTTCTCGGGAAATCAAGTCCGGTGACACGGGAATCTCTTGCGATAATAAGGTCGAGGTTGGTGTCAAATTGAGGTCGGTGTTGGTTTTGCCGACCTGGGGGTGTTGGCTTCCGATGATCAGGGTCTTTGTTTGTCCCGATGTATACCTGCGGTACAAATAAGGCCAATCTTTGAATCCAAGACTGGGAACCGTTCGAGAGAATATGTGTTTCAACAGGTGAGGAGAAGGTACGAATCAATGAATAATGCAACAGTTCTTATACATGGTTCCGGTAGCAGGATCCCCCATTTCTAACAAGGTGACTGCTCAGGCAATCCCACCCGCTGCGACCACCTTTTCAGACAGCGCCCAAAGCTGCTTTGCCAGCTCTGCGTCTTCCGCAAGGGGACCGGGCGCCTCAATCTTTCCAAATGGTACCAGATAATTACCCTTATAAGTCTCTGGCTGGGCACGAACAACAGGGTTTATGGCGGCAAAGACGCTTGTGTAAGCGCCGTCGGGAAGGGTGGCGAACATGTAGTTCGCCATAAAGCCGATTAAAGGGCCGACTACAGGTATCCCAGATGTTATATCAATAGCGGAAGCTACCGAGAAAAAAGTAAGTCCTAGGATATGAACTTCCTAGATTTGGAACATTCGTACCTGTACGGACGCTTCCAGGGTGCAACGACGTGAGGATGATATTGTAGCCTTCCTCATCCAAACGGCGTTGGAGTTCCTTCGTGAACAAGTTACAGGCCAACTTCGAACGACCTATATTTTGATTGTAAGTTTATGCTAGGTTCATTGTCTACGAATAGGCGCACATACCGTATCGAGCAAGCGAGTTCATCCAGGTATCGGGGTTCTCGGCAGGGTATGGTTTGGTCAAGTCTGAAGGCTCCTTAAACGAGACGTCCTTTGCCATTGTATGAGCCATGGAGGATAACTAGATTCGATTTATGTTCTTCAGTAGGGTAAAGCGGGGCGATAATTCAAATCTTACGGTTACAATGCGAACATCAGCGCCCGGTTGCTTGCTAGTTTTCTTCAGTAAATCCAGCAGGGTCAGTGTAAATACGAAATGGCCGAAATAGCTATAAAACATGATGTTGTTAGCGCTATTTCAAGCCTTAATTAGAGATACATACTTAATAGCCATCGTGGTTTCAATCCCATCTTCGTTCAGTTCAAACGGTGTGCCACCTCTTTCGAAAGGTAACGGGTCAACCGGTATCAATATGTAGAGGTAAGAAGACTCACATAGCCGCATTATTTACTGTTCAACCTCGGGTCAGTACCAGTAAACGTTCCTATGGGCGTATACTTACTCAAAATATCCAGCTGATTTTCCACCTTTAGAATCTCCTCCGCCGACTCCCGAGATGCCTTGAGCGTAGATAGGTCAAGGGGGAACCATTTCAATTTCCCGACAGATTCGGTGACGTCAGCCTGGATCTGCTGAATGGCCTTGTTTGCTTTCTCTTCGGTCCGCGCGCCTAGATAGACTGTCGCCCCGAGTTTGTACAACTGCTTTGCGGTTTCGAGCCCAATCCCGCGGCTGTTCGTTGTCAAGTTACTAAGATACTATGAGTCCCGGAATGAAACACACGCTCACCTAGCACCCGTAATTACGACAACTTTGCCCGATAAGTTTGAGTCATTTTTAGGGGGACTAGAGATCCAAGAGCCCATTTTAACAGTTAGACTTCTGCTGGAAGGTGGGAGTGAGGTGTGGTGGAGCTGTGCACGGTTGCGAGGAACGCGTGTATAGTCACGTGATTGATCCGAGCTCGCCGCAACACTACAACAATAATTTGTAAATATATGCGCCGCGTGTGTCGGAACAATCATATAAACGCGAATTAATATCATATATCGAAACACGTATCGTCCTTTCCGGTTCATGCGTACTTCCAAAATTGCCCAAGCGTGGCAGCGACATAGTGCGGATACTCGAGATGACCGACCAAGTTCATTGAATACGTACTCTTGAGAGAGCCATGAGAGGATATCTTGCTTTACACCCATCATGGTTTTTATTCCATCGCGGCTCCCCTCAAATTTCGCAATCAAGCTTGCCTCCCGTATTCAAAAACCTCTCCGCTAATTTAAGCGTGTTTTCGACTGTGGAAAAATCCAGCGGCAGCGATTTCAGTCCAACTGAGTCAGTGATATCTGAGTGAATACGCTAGATCGTCTCGTTAGCTTTCTCTTCCTTGCGTAAAACTAAGCAAATCTACTCATCGATTCATAAACTAATTTGTTGTTTGAAAGGCTATTCCACGGCTGTATGTTTTGACGGAACCAATTCAGGTGGCCTTGTCAACAGACTCACACGACACCCCTTATCGTTATGAGTATTGGTCGCCCAGGTATATTGGCGTCTGTAATCAGTGCACTCGAGAGCCAGGATCTTATTCTCATCAATTGAAGAGTGCCTAGTTAATTTGCAGTGATGGGCCGGTTGCGGTCGCACGATGACGAATTAAATGACCCTTGCCAGCCGATTACGTGAGTGGCCCCAAAGACCGTCATCCAACTTGATTCCAACTTCCCCCCTCGTTTCTTGTGACGTGTCGGGCACCACCTCAAGATTTTCCGCCTCCATTCTATAAACGATCGACCGTGGCTATGTATACTATCAGCATACTTCATGCTTTTTGACCCGCTGGGTGGTTTCGACTGGGCTTCCGGCGATCACGTCTGACCTGGGCAACTCTGGGGATTTTGGGACGCAGGACTAGTATATCGGTATCACAGTTTCTTATTATAAGATCAAGATAAACGCTGCCTGCTGAAACCTAGTGCATTGGGTATTGTTACTATCGGCCACTCTCGCTCGGCAACCTATCTAGCATACGCTAACTCGGATGATAATTCTACCATGGTTCAAACGAATGGCACGGTGTAACTTCTGGTTATCCCCGCTACGTGGGATCATGAGCTACTAGGAAACTACGTTCCGCTAGACAATCATGTCCTAGGTCTAACTAGCATGGCTGTGTTCAATAGTTGCTATGGATAGTCTAAACTTTCTTCCAATACAATAGTGTGTTCATTCGCATATTCTATATATGAACTTCCGTCTAGCTAAATATTGACCGCTGGCAACACACCACAAAATCCGAAATCAAGCCAGGCTCTACCGCCAAACGAGGGGCTGCGAGCTTAACTGGGACACCAACGCAATGTTGCGTCCGCCCACACATCCCAGATAGGTTCCATTTTGTGAAGTCCTCAGGTTCCCACGGGTTGCAAAACCAGATTTGTTGGGTTTCTTATAGGCATTGATATATTAGATGGCTGAGAAATGCGAGGAGCTCGGCCTATCAAGCGATGGACTCCGCCTTCAAGGCCCATCTTTACTCATGTCAACCGGGCGGGCAAACAAGGGAAACCTGTGATTCAGGACTCGTAATTGTTCGAGGCCATGCATTACTGAAAAGGTAATGAGAAGCAACGTGGAATTTCGAGGAATGATACAGCATCGCCTGTACATGATACTAGATAACATTAATTCTTATTTCCTGGGATAGCTACTCAAGCAATCCCATTCGACGCCACCACTTTTTCGGACAACTCCCAAAGCTGCTTTGCCAGCTCCGCGTCTTCCGCAAGCGGACCAGGCGTTTCAACTTTCCCATATGGAACCAGATATTTACCCTTGTAAATATCCGGCTGGGCACGGATGCCGGGATTTGTAGCGGCGAAGACGCTTGTGTAAGCGCCGTCGGGAAGAGTGGCGAATAAGTAGCTCGCCAGGAAGCCAATTAGGGGACCGACCACAGGCATCCCAGATGTCGCAGTGATGGAGGAAACTGTAGGGAAATAAAATAGGTCCTGGGGATACGAAAGTACTGGATTTGGAACATTCCTACCTGTACGGACGCTTCCGGGGTGCAGCGAAATGAGGATAATATTGTAACCTTCCTCGTCCAAACGGCGTTGAAGTTCCTTTGTGAATAAGATACCGGCTAACTTCGAACGACCTAAAGGGGAGATGTACGTATATACTTTTTCTGCAGTCTACAAATATGCGTACATACCGTATCGAGCAAGCGAGTTCATCCAGGTATCGGGGTTCTCGGCAGGATATGGTTTGGTCAAGTCTGAAGGCTCCTTAAACGAGACATTCTTTGCCATGGTATGGGCCACGGAAGATACCTATATTCAATATATATCCATCAGTACAGTCAAACAGATCGTTGACTCTAAACCCACAGTTACAATGCGGACATCGGCGCCTGGCTGCTGGCTAGTTTTCTTCAACAAGTCCAACAAAATCATTGTGAACACGAAATGGCCGAAGTGACTATTAAATATTGAGGTTGTTAGCACTATTTCAACCCTCGATTGGAGACGCATACCTAGTGGCCATCGTGGTTTCGATCCCATCTTCGTTCAGTTCAAACGGCGTGCCACCACTTTCCAGAGATAACAGATCAACTAGTAGCAATATGTAAAGGTAAAAAATCTCACTTAGCCGCGTTGTTTACTATCCGGTGTCGGGTCAGTAACAATAAAAGCCTTCATAGGTGTATGCTCACTCAGAATATCCAGCTGATTTTCTACCCTGAGGATCCCCTCTGCTGACTCCCGGGATGCCTTGAGCGTAGATAGATCAAGGGGGAACCATTTCAATTTCCCGACAGATTCGGTGACGTCAGCCTGAATCTGTTGGATTGCGTTGTTCCCCTTCTCTTCGGTTCGCGCTCCTATATAGACTGTCGCTCCGAGTTCGTACAACTGCTTTGCAGTTTCGAGCCCAATCCCGCGGCTGTTCGTTGCAACGTTTGTACGATCTGAAGAATCTCGGAGCGGAACGCCTACACTCACCTAGCACCGGTGATTACAACAACTTTGCCCGACAAATTAGAGTCATTTTTAGGGGGACTAGAAATCCAAGAGCCCATTGTTGTAGTTGTTCTTGCGCTTGACGTGGTAGTGAAAGTTGGCGGAGCTGTGCAAAGTCGCAAGAAGCTCGTGTTAAGTCACGTGAATGATCCGAGCTCGCCGTAACTCTACAAGAATAATTTATAAGTTATATGCGTCGCGGGCTCCGGAACAATCTAGGAATATCATGCTTGGCTTCCATATTCATGAATATCTTCGTCGGTTCACCCGCCTTTTTGATGGAAGCTATTCCAGTTAGCGAACGGAACTAGTGGAGTCGGAGCGAATACTTATGCTGGATCGCCTCGTTTACTCTCTATTCCATGCGAAAATCAAGTGAATCATCCCACCTTATTCATGCCATTGATCGGCGATTTGAAAGCCATCTTCACGACTACATGTTTTGATGGAACACGCAGCCACTTGGCATCTGTTGGAAGTACCGTGCGGCTGGGCATATTGGCGTCTCAATCGGCGTACTCGAGAGCCAGGATCTTATTATCAGAAATCAGAAAGTGCGTATTTATTGTGAGCCCGGTTGCGGTCGCACGATGACGGAATAAAATGACGATGCGGTCAATCACGTGAGGGCCCCAAAAATCTGTCCCTCGGCCTGTTGCCGGCATTCCACCTCGTTTCTTGTGACGCGCAACCTCCACCGCCGATTTTGCACCCCTGCTCTATAAAGGAATTTCTGTGACCTAGAATACTATCAGCTAGCTTCACGCTTTCGGTTTGTTGGGCGATTCCGGCCAAGTGTTCTGTGACTACGTTGGCCAGGCCAGCTGCGTGAATTCGAAGGGGTAGAACTGGTACAGTGGTATCACGCGTGCCTTAGTGTAGGCCCAAAACACAGCCCATTCGCTAAATCACAGTATACTGGGTATCGTTGCTATTGACAACTCGCTTTCGCCGACATATCAAGCGTACGCTCATATCAGCTGATGATTTTATTATGACTCTGTTGCTTCAAAAGAGTGGCGCGGTGTGCTGTAGCATCCGCATATCCCTGCTAATTTAGACCATGTTTTACAGGGGGTTCCGTTCCGCTAGACGACCGCATCCTAGATCTGACTGGCCTGGCTTTGCTTATCGACTGTCTCGGACAATCTGAACTTTCTTCTGGTATGACATTGTGCTCGTTCGCTGGGACTATAAATGAGCCCTTGTCAAGCTAAATATTGCCTGGTGAGTAACACACCACTGACTCCGAATTCCTGTCAGGACCTACTACCTGACGAGGCACCACGAGCTTGTTTGGGATACCAACTCATTGTTGCGTCTGCCCATCGTGTCCCTAGATAGGTTCTATGCTATAAAGTTTTTAGGTTGTGTTAATAGATTGGTTCAGTACCCTTTATGTATTCGTATATCAGACGACTGAGCGATGCGGGGAGTTTGTCGTGTTAAGTGCTAGGTTTGCTTTCAGAGACCATATTTTATCTGTGCTAACGGGGTGGGCAAGTAAGGGTAACCTGCAATTGAACGCTGGTAATCGTTCGAGGATATGCATTATTCAAGAAGGTTTCAAGGGATAATACAATAGCGCTTATAAACGATACTAGATAGTTCCTCCTAGATAGGCATTCAAGCGACCCCATTCGCCCCCACCACCTTTTCAGACAACGCCCAAAGTTGTTTTCCTAGCTGTGAGTCCTCCGCTAGTGGAGCAGGTGCTTCAACCTTCCCAAATGGTACTAGGTATTTTCCTTTGTAAGTTTCCGGCTCGGCGCGAACAACAGGGTTTATGGCAGCGAAAACGCTGGTGTAAGCGCCGTCGGGAATGGTGGCGCACATGTAGTTTACCAACAGACCGATTACGAGGCCGACGACAGGCATCTTGGAGAACACGCTAATCGTAGATTCTGGCGGGGAATGTATCAAGTCCGTGTAGCTTTAAAGGCGTTAGATCAAGATGTAATTACCGGTGCGGACGTTGCCGGGGTGCAACGAGGTCAGAATGATATTGTAGCCTTCTTCGTCCAAGCGTCGCTGGAGTTCCTTTGTAAATAGGATAATGGCCAATTTGGAGCGACCTGGTTGAGAGTTGCACAATTTATGCCTCGTATTTTCCCAAGATATGTACACGTACCGTATCGAGCGAGTGAGTTCATCCAGGTATCGGGATCCTTGGCGGGATATGGTTTGGTCAGATCTGAAAGCTGCTCAAACGAGACGTCTTTTGCCATGCTATGGCCCATGGAAGCCACCTACGTTTGATTGATCTCTGTCAGTGAGTGCAGGCGCTTATGCGGTCTACTGTAGATTCACATTTACAATGCGAACGTCAGCACCCGGTCGCTTACTTGTCTGCTTCATCAAATCAAGCACCGTCGATATAAACACGAAATGGCCAAAATAACTATTATATCGTGGGGTTATTGGTATTATCCCGATCTCTCACAAGAGACACATACTTGGTAGCCATAGTGTTTTCGATTCCATCTTCGTTCAGCCCAAATGGTTGAAGCACTCTATCGGTAGATATCGCGTGAGCTAGCCTCGGCATAGAGAGGTAAGAAGCCTTACATAGCGGCATTATTAACTGACCGGATTTGAGTCAGTTACAGTGAATATCCAAGCGCATGTGTGCTCACTCAGAATATCCAACTGATTTTCCATCTTTAGGAACCCCTCAGCCGACTCCCGGGATCCCTTGAGTGTGGACAGATTGAGAGGGAGCCATTTCAATTGCCCGACAGACTCGGTGACATCGGCCTGGATCTGCTGAATTGCGTTGTTCCCTTTCTCCTCGGTTCGCGCGCCGATATAGACTGTCGCTCCAAGTTTGTACAACTGCCTTGCAGTTTCGAGGCCAATCCCGCGGCTGATGATTGTCGAGTAGATATAATTAGTCCAAGACTCAAATCCCTAAACTCACCTAGCGCCGGTAACAACGACGACTTTGCCTAGTAGGTTTGACTCGTTTTTAGGAGGGCTAGAAATCCAAGAGCCCATCGCAGTGTTCAGCTAGACTATTGATCGACGATGATTGTCGAGGTAAACGTGAACGAGGCTCGCGAGGCACAGGTTCAATCACGTGAGTGAGCGGGCTTGGCCTAGTGTAAAATAGGTTGAGCGGCTACATATCCGACTGACATTAGTCAGTAGGGTGAACACGGAAACGAACTGGTTTCGTGCTGGAGTTCAACATATATACCATGTACAATCTACGCAGTTCCATTCCAGCTTTTACATTAATTTCCATAATTTCCGTATGAAACCCACAGACACAAGCATCCTAGAAACAAGTTTAAGCTCGTTCGGCGCGGTACCAACCAATCTAAAATGTATAAACCGTAGCTGACCGACTCTGAGCAACACCAGTAACGTTAGTTGATGTTGCCTTCATAATAATAGATGGCCTTCCTAACCTTTACTATAAGCACTGAAAGTAGCGAGAGTACAACAGCGATTAGTGTAAAAACTAAGAGATTTGACGTTATGTCAAGTACGTACCATGTTCATCATCAATCATAGCCACTCTAACTGTAGTCGCAGCAGCGTCAAAGTGTAGGGTTGTTTCTACGTATTTCCTACTCGCCCGAGCAATACCTCCACAGAATGCGTCTTCCCCGACCTGTTTGGAGATACCACTACTCGTGGATTTATAACCCGGGCTACGGACCAATCCTCCAGCCGGTCCCTCGAGCATACCACGCGACTTCATCCTATGTTGGTCAAAATCATAAATGAGGAGGTCGCACTCGCTATTGTGTCCTCTGCCACGCGCGAATTCGGCTCCGCGTTGCCCGAATCCCAGAAGTGCACTGTTAGCGTTGGCATCACTCTCGCCAATCCATGAGGTTCCGTCAGCCCAGTCGGTCCATGGTACAAAGATGTTGTTGGGCTGGCAAAACGGTGGATGCTGGTGTTTGGCAATCGAGTCAAGAAGAATGGAAAAGGGGACGTAAAGAGTCCCAGCAGATTTATTATAACCCCCAACCCCCAACCCCTAAAATCCCGATAACCCGAATACCCAAGCCCAACAGGCGGTTGTTGGGTGATAGTTCGAAAACTCTAGGTAGAGAGGTTGAGTTGCCCCGAGAGACCGGTGTCGCGCACGAGGGAGTACACCACATGCGAAAAGATGTTTCAACGTCCCGGTCATCGAGCGGCGGTAGTGCAAACGACGCAACAGGGCTACTTTCCAGATATGTAGCTTCTCGAGGACTGAATCGGTACACGTCCAGGAACCCATAACAGTCCCCTGGAACATGTCTCCCGGATTCGTAGGACTCAGAAGAGCGGGGCACAATTAACAAGTCCTCGGAGAGTAGCGTGAACAAACCGGTATTGCCACCAACGGCGTGTACTCTCTACACATGTTTTAATTCAATCGCAGACTACAAGGCATAAAAACCATTCACTCACCGAGAGCTCCCTTCCAGTAGTCCAGTCCCACACAACAACATATGACCGGTGGCGTCTTGTTTCAGGTAGAGGTGAGAGAGCTAGTAGGCGACCAGATGTTCCAAAGCGGGGGGATTTGGTAAAATGGTACTCTGTTGAATGTTGGTGGACAATTATTGAGTGGCCAGCTGATGCCTGTGGATGTACCTCATTAGACGACATGGTCCTGAGATGTATTCTATAGGTTCCTGGCTGCCCGTGGTTCCTCTCCAGCAGCATCAATAGGTCCTGGTCGGGGTCAATCCCAAAACTCTCTATATCCACACCCAGGTCCGAGATAACCCAGTGCTTATATTCCACCCCACGATTAGGCGAAGGAAGCCGGTGGAAATGCATTTGGCGAGTCGGAGTACCGATAAAATGTGTGGGTGAAATGTATCGAACATATACACCGTCGATAAACCGATGCAGATATTCTCCTTCGTCAAAGTCAATATCAAACATAGTAGACATGACAGTTTCAGGATGATCCCAATGCGATCTATGGTTTCGTATCACCTCGATCTTTTCGGCAAAGCTCAAGTCCCATCGAGGGTTGGCGGGTTCGATGTAGCCACACGCATCCAGTTCGAGCAAGTATTGCAGGTGGATATCCGCCTTGACAATATCTTGTAACAAGCGACATACCTATATATTCATACATAAGTACTATGATCGAGTATTATCAATCGAAATTTTAACTAACCCACTGACAGGCTCTAATGGTCGAGGGCACCGAGAGTGCAAGAATAAGACGCAATATCTCCTCAGGGAGCGAGTCGAACCGTGATAACATTTGATCAGCACAATCCAACAGAAAGGTTCGGATATAAGATCGTAGTCTCAAGAACTTCAAGATCGTAGTCGATTAGACTGGGGAGGCGGTTCGAAAGGGGTGTTAAAGTGATAGCATGTGACTTGGAGGCCTTTAAATAGGAGCTCCCATCAGATTGACCTGTGCTAATCGCCGTGTGGCTGTGACCAATAGGCGCCAGATCAGAGTTGCCTATCGCTATCGGAAGTTAAAACACTCCATATCCTTGGGCAGCACGTCAATCTTCATGAAATCGCTCCAAATGTTTTCTGATGCTCTGGGAAGATATTGTAGGCAGGTATTCCTCAAGAAACAAACGTATCATCCTGTCCATTCTCAAAAGAACTTCAAATCTAAATGGCCTTTTCGAGGCGATATGAGGTACTTTAGAACCCATAGGCGGCTGCTCAAAGAGCCCCGGGAGTCCAAAAGTAGCTTTGGAAGAACTCGAATTGATCTCGAGTCGGTCGATTCCCTCCGGTAGGCACTAAAGTAAGTACTTCGAAGCCAGCCGATAGAGCCGGGTCGAGCGATCCTGAATTCATGATACGAGAATTGCCATCACCGCTTGTACGGTATATGGGTTAACAAAAAACTATACAGATTAGCGTAGTAGCAACTGTCAAAACGCATAATGATAGACCGCGTGAGATTACTTTCATAGATCAACGAAGTTAGGCATGGGGCCCTCTGAGTATTTGAAGAAATTCAAGCTAACCGGCTCTGTTCGCGTCTCAGGAAAGCGTGAGCCTTGCCGGCAACAAGTCACCAAAAATCAAGCCCATCGAAGTCGCAATACATAATAAATAGTAATAATAATAACGAATACATGCGTTCCTGTTCCACAATGTCCACACATCAAACGAGCACCCAGTCTTCAGAAGTCTTGCTTTCATTCGTAGGCCCTGAACTCCATTTCTCCGCAACGATGTCACGGTACGCTCTCCAGCTGTAAGTCCTCCTCGACTTCGAGTGAATAGGATGTCCAGCGCAAATAATCTTCTCCGTCTTTCCTCCTGCGAGCGACGGACGGAAGCACGCTGAAGGTTTCGATTTGCGGTTATACCTCCACCACTCCCAAGTGTGGCGCATCTGAGCCTCCTCGAAGAGGAGTCGCTCGAATCGTATAGCGGTGGTGAAGGAGCTCTGGTTGGCGGGGATGCTCTCGAGCCACGGAATGAACTCGGTGAACAGGTCGCTCAAGATGATCCCAATCACGTTTGTGCTGTTTGCCTAAAGTAAATGATAGGTTAGCACGAGGTACATAAGTGAGGAGGAATGTTAAGACTTACAGCCCATTCAGGCCACTCTCGATCAAGCTTGAGTGCTAGCATCTGCACTCCGCATGCGAGGTTTCCGGAGTCCCAGATAGTGCGAGTACCGTCGGCGACCAAGAACCAGTTGGTCTTGGGAAACGCGGACATGGGAGGGATGTGAGCGAGTGCGGGGTGGTCACGGACGCTGCAGAGTTCATTGAAGTGAGAGAAGAGGTTCTCGCTCTTCCACTGTGCCTGGTTGGGCTTGGATAGGAGTGTGACGGCAGAGACCATTCCGAGTATGAGGGTAGTGAGGTATGGGTGCGGTGTGGGTGAAGGTGAAGGTGAGGCTGGGAGAGGAGGAACGGCACGGAGGGCAGGAGGTGTTAGATGGTGGGTTTATATACCTTTTTTTCTGGCCTCGCTCAATATTTCCCTCTCCGCCGTTAGCTTGTTTTCGGTATTTAGTATTGTTGTGGTGACCATCAGTACGGGGTAAGTGTGGGGTAACATGATTAATTGACCTGCGAATCAGTCACGTGACTATCAATGCGGCACCCAATATTTCTATATTTGAACAGCGCATTTGTTTACCAGCCGGGGTCGGTGTACCTAAATGGTATTTTGAGGCGCTACACACCATAATTACATTATCACGTGCTCACAATCGAGGCTATTATATTGTTGATGTTTCTTTCCGGCCGATTCATTATCACGTGGTGTATGCTGAAAACATTGCAGTGGTTCCGGAGCTCTTGTAGTCACGAGTCCTGATTTCCGAGTAGTAAAATAATACATGTCTGTTTATACAGGAGCCAACCTCAGACTGATCCTTATTTAAACCGAAATCGAAAACAGCGATAACGCCTCGTGGGGAGAGCGGTGGTTATAAGCAGCGGGATCATGGGAACCTATGTGCAAGAGTTGATGCTACGAAACCATAGCTCATGTTTGGCATCTTCCTAGCCAAAGAAGCCGGGAAATACTACCGAATTTCACGTCTTAAGAACGCGCAAGGCTACTTGCCCCTGAGGAGCTGTCGGTTTCTAGAACGCCTGTATACTCTATTAGTAGATGACCGCAATGGAACGCTTCGACCTGACCATCTATCAGTAGAAAATACGTACCACACAATTATAAGTTACGTACACCGTGAAACTTGAAGCAATTCCCTTAGTCCAATATCGCACAAATAATCGATTGATGTGTGTATCGGTATGTTTCGCTTGCCCCCGCTTTGATTATTTTTGAAACCCATTATGAACATTGTTCTGTCAGACATATTAGCGTTTGTTGTGGGCACATTCGGCGAACCACGAACACACTCTGGAAAACGGTAGATTAACTGCTTGTATTGCGATGGCCATGGGTCAATTGTGGTCATATGATGACTGAAATAATCACGAGACGTGGGAGCTCCAAAACAACCGTCATCTTCTCTCGTTTCCAACTTGCTTCAGCCTCGCCACTATTCCTAGAGCCCTCTCTTTAGACATGTCAACCGCCGCTGTGCTACTTTGTTCTACTGCCCTCTCAACGACTGCTTGCATGGTCCTCTCTATCAAAAACAGCGTACTCCACTTCTTCTATGGGCCAAGCGAAGCCGTCTCGGTCCTCTAGAATCACATCTAGCCTTGGTAACTCTGGGGATTTGTGGACATAAAACTGGTATAAAATGTCACACCTGTTTTACGCTGGCTCCACAAAATACGTTAGCTGCTGAATCCCGCTCATTGGGTTTTGTTTCTATCAGCCACCCTCGCCCGCCAACCTATCGCTAGCCCTGGTACTGCGATTCTACTCCGGTTCTACTTCCTCAACTGATTTTTATCATATTCTTTCTGCGCCGCTGACAGTATGCCCTACCATATCACCGTACTCCAAGCTTGGCTGGCGGATTTGTGTCTGCCAACCGTCTCGCCACTGCTAAGATCTAGTAAAATTATTCGAGGGGACTCGGACAGTCACAGATACGTATAATCTCAGTGCAGCGGTGCGTCCTTTCAATCATAGATAGGTTCTACATTGGGGGTAATTTTGGCTAACGTTATTGAAACTGAGATCGAGCCAAGAGCTAACTGCCGAAGTAGGGCAATACTGGCAACTTAAGAAACTAACTCGATGTTATATCCGCCAGTCGCATCCTCAGATATTCTCCACGCTGTAACGTCTTTCAGATCTTCCAAGTTGCAAGACCAGATCGGCTCAGTTTCGATCTCCGAGCGTATGATCTGACCAGCTACGAAGGTGAACCATAAGCGAAAATATTAAGGGATAGAGTGATATTAGTGGTATACCTTCGTAACGTCGACTAGCAAAAGCTAGGAGTTTTGGGCTGAACTGGGAGGATACGCAGGTGTTAGGACTAATATGGCCATTGAGGTCAATTCAAGCTCATCATAGCTCGGAAGGTGGACGCACTCTATGTCTGTTATGACTAATGTAGGTTCAAGACGCTGTGCAGAGCCTTCTCCAGCTACGATACCTGCAAATATGGAACAGAATGAGACCACAATGCCACAAAATACTGTATAGTCAGCACCTACCGAGGCTAATATGTGCCTGTCGCTCCCTATGGTTCTTGCAAACGAACGGATAGGTGAAGTTCGTTGCTATCCCGCCCGCGATACCAGCAATCTCAGCACTCTGGAGATGTTTAGTGATATGATATTTTGGTTGCTGGGGGCAGGGTGCTCACATGCGCCGCATTCCATTCGCTCACGTCAACGTGGCCTTGATACTTAGGCGGTACTTAATGAAACGACTGAAGAATAGGAATGGATGGCGTACCAATCGGGCATAGCTAAAACCGAGACGTGGTTCATATCGGATGCTTGTATTCGTACGGGAGCCAGAATGAAAGTTCAGTATTTCTAAATCGTCAGAAATAATGAGTGATATGCAACCACAGACGCGATGCTAGGTACGAACTCCAAGCAACTGGGAACTCAGTTTTGTATAGAGCGGGGCTTGGGAGTGGTTCGAAGATAAGAACAATAGTGATATCCCTCCAAAGATCTAGTTAGCATCGTTAAAGACGGATTTAGGAGCGAGCGGTTTACTCGAGCAACTGATCTGAGTGGAATTTGAGCCTCTTGGCATCCATCCCGCTGAGAGATTCTATGGTGGATTTAGAAAGGGGCGAGCCCACCGACAGAGCATAATAAATATATGCTAGTGGCCTGCGCTCCAAGATGATGCGATGTTAAAGCTGCCCTATCGCAATCGCAAAGCTGGAGCGCGGATCACGATAGGTACGAGACGAGGAGTGGGCTCGTTTGATCTGCTCACATACGCCCATTATCAAAGCACGATAACTGATATGGTGACTGAGGGAAGTCTAAACTGAATTACCCCTAATAAATTTCATTTCGGTAGCCGTATTCATCTATAAAACCGCTCAAATAAATGGTCATCTCAATGACTGTGGCCAATCTGGAAAAATCCCGAAAGAAGGTTCAAATTATACATTGCATACATCATGAAGCGTTCTATGATCTGTTTCGCGACATGAGGAACCGCCTGGGCGCTGTGCTTCGAAAATAAGGTTGATGCCCGTGAGACGTTGTTCAAGTCTCGGGGACTCGGAAATGCCAAAGGTCCTAATGAGTTGTTGAATCTCGAGGCTGCGCGAATATAAAATCGGAGTTCCGGAAGAAAATCAACCGTAGCCGGTAAACTGTGGTCCGGCTGTTTGAGTTTGGCCAATGTTGATCGGGAATCAAGTCTAGGGCCACACATGACCAAACACAGTGCCTGGCGCTTCATCTTTCTCCTGTTCCCGACTCCGGCAAATGCGCACCGACGTCTCGCCTATGCAAACTGACGTGGAACTGAGTTAAAGGCAAATGTGGATGTTGCAACCACACGCACGCGCGATCACCTTGGTCGCTCACCTCAAGTTGCAGTCCTGAGTCTCAATCCCGCTTTCTTTTTTCTCTTTGAGTCTTCCGGTCTTTTGGTAAGCCCGGCCTCGACTTGTTTTGTGATATAGTCTCATCGCTCTCTTTGTTAGCTTGCTCGACAATTTTTTCCTCCTGTTACTGTCTTTCCTGAACCTTCGTCACCAATGTCCTCTCCAAGACCTACCGGGGCTCGCGATATCGTTCGGGTCAACCTGCCCAGCGTCAATCCATTTGCGGAGCAGGAAACTCGCCCGACTCCTCGTAGTCAGGCTAATACTGTTGGACACCAAGCAGGCTCTTCCAGAGCTAGCAGACCCCCATGGGAGGAAGACCGAGAGGAGGTCGTTTCCGATGGCGCCTTGACGATTTTATCCTCGGACCGTCCTCCCGCTGAGCCTGCTCCAAAAGCCAATCGCCCTCGTGGCGGGATTCCAGCCTCGTTCAAGCCGCCTCCGCGGCAGGAACCTCGTCGCGAGGATCCTGCGGAGGATTCGAGCGATATGACAGTACTTTCGTTCAATCCGTTCGCCGAGGAGGAGGATGATCGCGACGACGATCGTGGTCATCAAGCTTTCCATCGTTCACGACGTGCACCGTCTACTGTCCAAACCGAGCTTACTTCTGAAGAGGAAGCACCTCGTGCGAAACCGGCTGCTACTCCCAAACCAGTTCCTCGACTTTCCGTCCGACCTCCCTCTCCGAATGTGACTAGAGCCGCACCTGCTCGGACAAGTGCGCCTGCTTCGAAGAAACGGATGCCGTCACCGAGCGCTAGGTCTACCACGAGTCATCGTGGACGAGACTCCGATGCGCCTAGGCACCACGAACGAGACGGGGCCCGGACTCGTAAAGTCCAGCCGAGGCAAAAGAACACTCGCCAAGAGTCTCCGGAGCCGGATAACCGCCTGCTTGTTAGCTGGCGCGACAAGGATCGGCAAGGTGGGCGGTCAGATGAGTCGGCCGCTGATAACCGGAACGGGCACCGTCAGAGCGGGATGCAATCGCAATCGTAAGTTAGTTTATTTCTATCCCTAAAACATTTTATAAATTTCCCTTTCTAGCGACCGGCGCGATGCCGATTATAGTTCCGGTGTGACGTCGGAGGTTTATACCGAAGAGACGGTTTCTGAGGAGGAGCCCGACGAGCCGCCTGTGAGTTATCTAGTTTTATTTCCATTATAGGTGTTTTCTCACCCCTCACAATCCTCAGCAACCTCAACCAACCCACCATTCCCGTTCACGTCAGGGCGCGAATCACAGGCAGTCGATTCCCAAACCGGCCGTAGCCCCTCGGCGTACTCGCTCTTCCGCGGACGATGTCCGTCCTAGGTCCACTCGACACAGAGAGGAAGATAACTATGTCCAGGAGGATGAGCCGGTGCCTCATAGGAGAGCGAAGCGTAGAGAGAGTCATCAACCACCGTATGTCGTTGTATTTCCGTTTGGAAATTTATTTTCTGATTATACTTGCAGTGAGCGACATGATTCGGGTTCGAGGTTCGTGGCAACGCCGGAGGCTTTGTCGGATGATGAACGCTATGACGAGGAACCCGCGGAGTATTCGGTGCGTATCATAGTTTTCTTAATGATATACTATTATTTAAATCCCATTGTATCTTTAGAGACCCACGGGGAACCCGGACCGTCCTCATGCTCATCCAAGTCGTACCTCCACTCGGTCGACTCTATCCGTACACGCATCCCGACTAGCTCCCTCTCGCCGTCGGCCCGATTACATCGAGGAACCTCGTACTAGGTCAAGGGATTACGACGATCGAGAGAGATATGATCGTCGGTCGGGCCACGAAGACATGCGCTTGGCAATCCGGCGGCCTCAACAGGAGCAAGAAGATGGTCCTCGTGGTCGCGACTATTACGCGCCCGGGGACCGGTCTGATTATGGGCGCCACTCGCACCATCCTCAAGCTCATGCTCATCCCTGCCATCCTACGCCATGCCACCACGTCCCGCACCATCCTGGTCCGTACGACCGGGACCCGTATCATCCCGCACCGTTCTATCAGGACCCACATCACGCGTATCATCACCCCACCGAGCATTACCATCCTACGCTTTATTCCAACCTTTCTTCTCCGGCCCCACCTCCCCATCCTCTTCCCCTCCCCCATCCAACCCATCGTCCCTATGGAACCTACGGACCTTACTTATCCACATTCGGTCGTCCTTTATTCGCACACATACCCGAATCCCGGAGCCTGCGAGAACAGTGCCGTGCGCTTTATCCCACTCTAACTCTGCCCCCGACCGAGCTTCTACGGAACCTTCATGTCGAGCGGGCGAATACGTTGCCTGAGCCTGGTGTTACGACGAGGCCGAGTCCGAAGGAGTTGTTGGGGTTTGATAATGCGTATTCGTTGTGGAAGAGTAAAGATACAAAGGGTTTTTTAAAGGCGCTCTCGCATCAGGTACGACCTCACTTTCATTCGTCATACTCGATTACTGATTTGAGTTTTGATGTACAGGAGTTAAGCCCAAACTACATCGACCAAGTTCTTCAGACGTTGACTAACGTGGTCCAAGTCCGGTTCGGAGAACGCCAAGGCGAGAAAATCGTAAACCGAGTACACGTCATCCCGCGCGGTCGTCTAGCATACGGAACAATCATGGCCGCTCAGCCGAAACTCGACGTCGACCTCGTCATCCCGAGCGATTTTGTCCTCCGTCGGTGGGGCGCAAGTCTCCCAGATGTTTCTCGCCAGCCTAAAACCGCAGCCGACGCCCTAGGTCTGAACTCAGTTTCAATCGCACGCGGCGAGGTCGAGGCGGTCAAACTCGATTGGGTCTTACAAGCCGTCTGGGAACAACTCGATGGATTCGCGGATGGACTTATCTTCCCCGGTGGACCCGCTGAAGCTGAGAACTACCTTCCTCCGAAATGGTGTGTTCGACACAAGGCGGACTCGACTGGCGTGAACCGGTTGCGGTTGGTTACGAATGAAGAGAATCCGGTTCGGGTGAATTTGTTCGTGAAGGTTGCGATGTCGGTTAATGGGTTGGATATGGTTGTTGGGGCTGATCGGGGAAGCGCGAGGAGTGCTGGGAAGTATCAGGTGAGTGGTTTCGTTTGATCGTGATGGGTTTTGCGGAGATTTAACTTTTGTTTTAGATGGTTAAGGATATGCGTGGGCCTGGGATTCCCGATAGCGAGGCTCCTCTCTCTCCTGTTGATCGCTCGGCCATTATCGCACTCAACTGGTGGCAGCTCTCTACCAAACGAGCAAACGCAGCCAAAACGAACTCCACTGACCCAAAAGCGCCTAAAATCCGGACTGGTCATTTCCTCCTCGCTCTCTCTGCGTTACATGACTTGACTCCGACGGATCCGCTTTACGTCCCTCGGGCCAATTCTACGTCGTCGCCGTTCTCGCTGGTCCGAGTTCTCGAGGTAATGTCTAAGGTTCTGACGTATTTGGAGCAATCGTATAAATCGGACTCCGGTGTGGCGGATACACCAGGCGCGGATGGAGCTGCGGAAGCGTATGTGTTCCCTCTGGTAAGCTTTCCTTCAATACCAATCTCCGAATAAATGCTGACATAATGATATCTAGTCTTCTTGCACAGTGATGGACGCGCTATATACGCAAGCTAGCGCGAAACCTGCGGAGTTCCAGCGCCTAACGAGTAGCACCCTCATCTCGGACATGCTCAAAACGATCCAAGAAGCCTTAAATGTGCTGAACGCCGCGCAGCCGCGCTTGGTTACCGAGGGAACTAGTTAATGGACTCGGCCCCCATCTCATTTGTGTTTAACTCTCTTTAGTGGACAGAATGGAATATTGTTTGTACCTCTTGCTCGATCGTTTTCGTGTTTCGGTTGGCTGGTCCTTGTCGTTCTTTGTGTATATTTCTTCGTCTACAGACGGCCTACGCTCGTTTGCATAATTGATAAAAACCCCTCGTCCTATACAATGGGTTTCGCACCAGATGATCACCTGGCTGCCTTTTCTACAAGACTGTTGTCGAGAAGTTAGATTTTTACTGTGCGTTCTTCCGCTATTTCCTGGTGAGCTTAAGATTTGCCAAGGTCCGAGTCCAAATACGGTTAAATGAGGCGCAGACTTGTACCGAAACTACAAGTGAGCGGGTTGGACTGAAATTGATGAACTGGGAAAGATGAATGCGAGTGGTGCCCAATATAACCTAATTTATATTTAAACGAGTGTAGCACTGCTAGGTATATGCTCGTAGTTAGCGCACATCCTTGGGTCTAGGAACAGAGCTGTGCCAGTCAAGTGTCGGCCAAGTCTCACGCCAGCGCTTAGATGCCCGACTTGTGAACGCGATAAGCTAGCGCCCAGCCGGGCAGGGAAGCCTTGGCAAAGGCTGTAAGTAGTCCAATGATGGCACTTTGATTCAGGTTCAATCAGAGGCTGTGATCTGACAGGCACTAATATAGGAAGCTGAATTGATACCTAGTATTTTGTCAGCGCCAAGATATGTTGAGCGTCTGCCCACCCTCTGCTTCAATGTTCGCCATCACGGGCGATATCCAAATTAATCCAGCTTCTCCTGAAGGCCGAAAATACGAGATACAAAACCGGCATTCATCATGCTTCTGGCGCTCGGGCATTCAACATGTGGCATTGAGTTCGGGGAGGACAAACATGATCAACGCAGCCTTTTTAAGTCTCGCCTTCGAGGTTGTGGACAGTCGTGCCCGTTCATTTCAACCCCTTTTTCACGAACACTATGTCTCGACGACGCGCAAATCTGTTCGCGAACCTCAGCAGCTCGCCTGACCCAGGCGCACAGTATGTTATCTTATTTTGAGCTCACTGTTTGTTGACTTATGTTTACTTTAGCCCGGTGCACTGGGAACATCGTCTCAAACAGAGGCGGCCTATTTCTCAGAACCCCTTTGTTGCAGAGAAGTCCGACGACAAGGACTACGATCTCCCAACTGCAGAAAATCCTGGAGGTTTGAAAAAGTTCGACCAGCCGAGTGAAAACAGCAGCGAAGATGACCGGACGGAAAGCAAAAACATGGACGAGGAATGGGGAGACCATGCTCCAGAATGGCTCAATCTGGTCAGATAGGTTCCTTTATCAAACGAATGTGACATAACTAATGCCTTCAACTAGTTCTATGATTTGGCTTGGACTGCGACATTCGCCAGTCTCACATCGTAAGTCTTCTATAACATTCTCCATCTATCGGGTACTTTGTATTAACTTTTTGTAGAAACAATAAGTTCAAAGCGCCCTGGGTAAGTTGAATTAAACTGTTGATAATAATTACTCGATCTGAAGCTTCTTTGTAGGACTCGATTTCATACATTGTTTTCTTTTCTATCGCATGGTGGATGTGGATCTCCCAAGTGCGTGCCATCGATTAAATATATTTTCTTTGCTCATCGTAGGATTATAGGTCTTTTATAGCGTTGACTTTTACACCGATGACTGGTGAGCAATGATAACATAAATTCCATCTTGCCTCACACTCACCCTCTCTTCCTGCTTCTAGGTTCCATCTATTGATTGTTTTCGTCCAACTCATGATCTTTGGCGCGTTGGCTGCAACTACACGAGGTGGGCTCATCCATTGGCATCTTGCTTCATGCGTGCTTATTATACCTTGTCTAGGATTCGACGCATCCAATTACATTCTTCACTCTCCTGGATCGTTTTCTTGGGAGTCTACCGATATTACTACTATCACGCCGGAGCGGTACAACACCGAGAGGGTGACTAAAATCTCGATTGAAGTGATCGCCGTTGTACTCGCCATCAGTCGGTAAGTGGTGACACCACACGTACAATGTGGAAGCCTAATTCTCGGCATTTCAGCTTGCTTCTGCTCGTCCAACATTTGCGAGGTATGTCTCTTCTATTGAATCGCGATCATACCGGCTAACACGGATTTAGTGGCCATTTACGCCAAGTTCACCTCAACGAAGAGGCGTTATCCTCTGCGGCTTTTGGTCGTGCCGATTGGCTTGGCTATTTCTACTGCTTTGTTCTTCGCTGCGTTCAGGGTTACTAGGAAGCACGGAGATGAACCTCATGGCGCCAAAGTCAAGTTTATCTACTGGGGTGTCGCACTTGCCGTTGAAGTGGTAGCACATGTCCTACGTTTCCAATGGGAGATCAACGAGGGTATTCGTCTCAGGTCGCATGGGTCGATTGTTGGACGCTTGGGCGGTATCACCACTATCATTCTAGGCGAGGTGCGTCCAACTCCCTCCCTTTTTTTTTTTTGCTGACACCAACTGATTTTATGCTTCAAAAGGGCATCAATGCTATCGCTGGAACCTTTTATGCCATTATAAAAGCACCTGGATTCGGTAGTCCTACCGGTACTGCAGTTGTATGCTGCGCATTTATCGTGTTTTTCCTCGCCTATCTCTACTTTGAGGGAGCGGCGCCTCTTAGAGCGGTTCGTCGTCGTGCTGCTTGGGCTCTGATGCACCTTCCTTGGCTGCTCAGTGTTATCCTTTTGTTGGAAGGTAAGCATTTATAGATACGTTGGCTATGAAGAGTAGCTGACAGGTGGCTTTCAGGCGTCAAGAATCAGCTCTTGCTTTCCGTGCGTCTCTCAAAAGTCTCCTGCAACCGTTAGACTGATGACTGAACAATGCCAGAGCTTCTTGAACACCATCTTTTATCTTATGGGTCGGGCCACGGACCTCATATATCCAGACGATGACTCTATGGACGATGCAGCCTTTAACGCCACTCTTCGCCCTCTGCTTCTTCAAGGCGGCCTGCAGCTCGACGACCAATACAAACAGCTCACGGATTTAGTCGCTCAAAACTTTTCGTCGTATAATGATACGGAGCTTGACGATCAGACTTCGGCGACTATTCAGGGCGAGCTCATCGCGGTGTGGTTCCTCCGGTTGTTGATGTCAACTACAGTTTATAGTTATATTGTGAGTCGATTTGTTAGCCAGAGTTTCCAGATTCTGATCGCAAACATGCCAATCCTTGTAGAACTTTATGGATAATGATACGATCTCCGACGAGACCCAGCAGATCATCTCGAATTACCACACCAATTATTCTTACACTTACTTGGTATGTCTTTAGGAAAGATAGGGGTTCATCCCGTTGACTGTGAATCCTAGGACTTTGAGAGTGCCGTCAATACCGGGACCTTCGATATCTACTATGGTGTATGTATGCTGTTTATTGCCGTATAGAATGTGCTCACTGGATGTGTATCTTTAGGTTCTATCCGATTTGATGAAGCCTACAATGAATAACGCGCGCTATATCATGGCCTTGTGCGGCTTGACTTTCATTTGCCTAGCCACCATGAATCTAATCCAGTCTTGGCCACGAGGTAAGTACTAGATTCTACTTCTTGCC
Organism: Ceratobasidium sp. C01; assembly: GCA_025200755.1. Classification (NCBI taxonomy): domain Eukaryota; kingdom Fungi; phylum Basidiomycota; class Agaricomycetes; order Cantharellales; family Ceratobasidiaceae; genus Ceratobasidium; species Ceratobasidium sp. C01. Next base: position 24,468 of record JANWGL010000007.1, read on the forward strand.
TACATACAACTTATCAAACCTTGCCCGAAAGACCGCTTCCATTGGGCATCGATCATCAGCCGTTACACTATGGGCTTTGCCATGATGCTTTTGTTATTGCTCAACATCGGCAAGTATCAAACCTATTTCCTCCAGGATGGCATCCCGGACTCCCAGCGGGCCGGTTTCATCAATTGGATCGACACGTAAGTCGCTTATCACTTATGCTTTCTCCAAACGTCAAGAAGGCGCTAATTTTGGGTATTAGGAACTGGGTGTTGCCTACCTTGGCACTAGCGTACGCTATACAGTTTATCATCGACACGGTAAGTAGTTTTCTCTTACTGCGGATTGCGAAGTTCGTTAATAAGTTTGATCTTTAGGTCTTGGTTTATGTTGGAGCCTACTTTGGACGCAAGTCAATGCTCGCAGGAGGGCAGGTGGAGAAGAGGGAGTAGGCAGACTGCCGCAATTTAGTCTTTCTCATTACTATTTATTTCTCCTTTTTGGATTCTGGGTGTCTGGTTCATGGTATCCGAATCTTGATTTCATAGCGCATACATCTTGTGTTTAGGTAGCTGTATGTTGTTTCCGGCTTAGTTCTATATTTACCAATGACATATCCATCTCACGGCTTGCGAGAAAGAGCTATGGCAAAAGACTCACTTCAACGACCTAAACCAGATCACATCCGTAAAGGTGCGAACATGTGATATGTGAATTCATTGAAAACCCCGGACATACATCAGTCCTTTGATACACCAATGGACATTACCGATTCATCATACGCCCTAGGATTTCGTATACCGAGCAACGTATGAGGTACGGGCGATGCGGGGAAATTGGAACGGCGTTCCTATTGTAAAATCAATTTGGCCTGGCACCACGCACGCAAGGTTTCTTCACGGTGACCTTCAAGCGAAGCCGGTATTGGCGTTCCCGACAGATGATTTCCTGTCGCGGTTGAGTCCCCGGGCCGGCTTGCTCTGGCCTGAACTCCATTTGAAATGGTCGTGTTGCATGGAACTAGCGAGTTCTAGCCCGGAATGATGGGATAAGCTGTATGCGGAAATTATGAACTACAGAAAGGCTAATGGGTCTCTGCCTGATAACCTAACTACTACAATTTAGTTGATATGATTATCTTTTGACCCGGTTAAGTGTCGGTTTCGCATGATACCCTCTTCGCTACCTGTTTACACGATTGAACTCTCGACATTGCGCATCAAAATATGCCATCGCTTTCGCGAATTCTCGCAGAGAGAGTAACGAGGGGGGAGGAGGGGGGGTGGGAAACCTGAACCGGACAAATGCTGGTTACTATGGGGAGGATTATTATCTTTGTACGAATCGTAGCAAAGTCAGTGAGAGAATTGTATAATATTTGGAACGTCTACTGTTACCATTTTCGCCCTTTAGATTTCGGTGGTTTGGTGAGTCAATCTCAAGTTGCCCGAGGGCCTTGGCTGCATTCGAACCGTGAATCAGACAACCTGTTACCACCATTCGACCAGGTTGGGCTCGGCTACCAAATCAGGTCTGTTAGTTTCCGAGATATTTCTTCATTTGACGGCTTATAACGCGAACTAGCGGAAATATGAAAGCAAGACCCCCCTGAAATTAACTCCTGTAAAGTACAACAACTTGCACGAAAGCGGACAAAAATAAAACCCTAAACGAATCCACCACTATCTTACCACTCAATCCAACAAATTTAGACCAAGTTGGACTTCTCGATGGTGAATGCACCGCTCGCCTCGTCTTCGATGAAGTTCCAGCCGGTAACGTCGTCGAGCTCGTTGAGGTTGCACTTCCAGATCTCGTCGGTCTCGACTTCGCCGCGGAGCATTTGAGAAGCTATGTGCCAAGGCAATATGTTAGTGAATAATATGGGACGGGCTAAGTGGATTATGGACGCTAACCTTTGTAGTCGCGGGTCACAAAGGCGGAGAGAGTAGGCGTGAATTGGGCGCTGATGTTGGACCCGGCACTAAGAGCAGGTGAATCAGCCAGAAGTTAAGAAAATCCTGGAGAAGTTACGTACCCAACACCGGTCCAGACGAGAGTAGGCTCGTAGCGCTGGTCAATACCGTCACCCTTGACGAAGCCTATATGCAGGGAATTTAATAAATAAACCACTAAAGATATTGATAGCACGTACCAATGCTCAAGTTGGCGCGGGTCGTGGTGTTGTTCTTGCAAACGAGGAGCTTGGTACCGCTGCCCTCGCTGGTCTTGCCGAAGCGCTTTCCACCCTCGCCGGTGAGGCTGCTGATGTCACCGCTCTTGACTTCAACCCAGGCTGCGGAGTCGACGAGGTTATCTTGGTCCTGTTGAAACAATCAGTATTGACCCTTGAAATTAAATGTGAAGCAGTGCGTACAGTCTGAGCATAACCGAAGGCGAGACGAGCGTTGTAGTGGATGGTGGCCTTGGCGTGGCCTTTGGCACGGAAGCTGATGACCTCTGAATAAGGCGGGTGAGTATTGGATAATGGTGAGGGAAGCCGGCAATCACTCACTCCAGACGACGGGGAACTGGTCACGGAAGAGCTTGGACGAATCCGGAGGAGTGAACATCAGCATGATGGTGGTGTCCCTATGGTGGAAATATTCGTTAGAAATGTAAAAGAAACATCGAAGAGATCCGACCTACTTCTGGAGACCATGGGCGTAGATGTTCAAAGTCTTGCTGGCCATTGTAAAAGAAAGAGGTGGGTTGAGTGGTGTAGTGGAAGAGATTGGAAGTGGAGGGAGTGTGGAGACTTGAGTAGTCGAGAGCGGAATGTCGACCAGAGCCGACGGCGCCTGGGTTTATATATTCCGGTACCGGTAAGGTAGGGCGCATGAGCGCGAACTGCCTTGCCTCTCGCAAGATCGTAAGCCGAAGTCGGAAACTGATAGCCGTAAACGGGAGGCTGGCAAATGTTGACGCATCGCCCAGACTGTGACAGCTGGATGGGGTCCTAGGAACGAGCATTCTCCGGGACAAAATTGCGATTCGGGAACAAGCTCGGACTCTGGCACTTCCGGCGCTGGGCACGCAGGGAATTTTCATCGTTCGCAGTCGTCGGTTGGAGTTGCCGGTTCGGGTTCAGGGACACCGATCCGTGGGGCGCTTGTGAGATTCAATTGGCGTTGTTTGGCTACTGATGTTGGTCATAGGAACGACCAACATGTCAACAATCGTGCCTGGGTTCCAAACTTGTCAACGACGGCCACCAGTTACCGTTAGCGGTAGCCCATTGCCGACGAGATGTTCCTTGACCGGAGACCACAAATCATTTTACCGGTTCGCTATGTCCGTGGCCGGTATGGAACCTAAGGAGGCTTCAAAAGCGCGTTGCGCCAGGGGGGACGTCGGCAACCGTTGAACGCGACTACCCTTCACCGTGATATTAGGCGTCGATCCAGCGTTTTTCTTTCTCTTTCGCTTCTCCGGTATCTTAGTGAGTCCTTATATCACTATAGCTTGCATAGGAATTTACTCATTATTTTCCACTCAAGATCGCTCGTCAATTTTTCCCTCCAGTCACCGTTCTTCCTGACCCTCCTCTTCCGATCACTTTCGAGAGGATCACCAAGTCGCACGACGTAATTCGAATCAACCTTCCGAAGATCGATACCATGTCTAGGCGACTCGATTTTGCTCGTGGTGCTCCTAGGAACTCTCACCGCTACGAACGGGACAGTGAATTCGAGGACGCCGCTGCCGAACAGAGGGGAATCTTGTTCGATTATAATCATCACAACTCCCGCCCGCATCACGAGCATCACCACCACGATCGTCATGGTCATCATCACGATCACCATGACCGCCACCATCATGGTCATAGTTCCTCGGCTGCGCGTAAACCTTCTTTGAGATACTCCTCGCGGTACTCAGAGGACGATGATCTCTCTGACCGAGATGACTACGGTCGTCGCCGGCATCGTGATCGTTCGGCGGACGGGAGGACCGATATCAAGGCGTTTTTCGAAGACTTGTCCGAGGACGATTTTCCTAAGCCCAGTGCGTTCCAACGTCCTGACTATTCTCGCTCGAAAACCGCACCGGCTGCACAGGCCTCGGGGCAAACTGCGGGCCCCTCTGGTACTTCAGCCACTCCTGCTGTTAGCGGTAAGTATGGGCGCGTCTATTGATGTGTTTTAGTTCTTACAATAATTTCGTTGTGTAGCGCCTGCTACGGCCGTTGTCGACAAAGGCAAAACTCGCGCAGATCCTCTTGCTGCGACCACTCCTGTTGTAGCGCCGGCTGTAGTAACTCCTACCCCCGTTGCCACTCCTGCTGCCCAAGCCAATCCCGCTCTCACCGCTGCTCCAACAACAACGACTGCCACTCAACCTTCGGTAAATATTCAACTCTGTTAGAGTTACACCTTTCTGACCCTCCTTGGATCAATTACAGACTGCTCCCGCTCAATCTGCTCCCGCTACAAACCCACCTGCGGCTACCGCCGCCACTCAGCCCGCGACCGATCCCAGTTCGACCGGACCTGCTGCTAATCCGGCGACGACTGCTGTTCAGGAAGCTGCTACTCCTGCCACTGGTGGAACTCCTGCGGCTGCCACTAATGGAGCGACTCCTGCTACCACTGCTCAGCCCGCCGAGCCCGTCACTCAGCCCGCCGCGCCGACTCCAGTTGCGGCTCCTGCAGCCCCGACCCAAACCAATGCGCAGGCAACCGCGAACGGACCTAGCACCGTCAAGCCATCTGTTTGGGACAGGCTACAGTCGGACCCTCGTCTGCGCGCTGCCTTGGAGCGCAAGATTCACCAGGGTTATGGTCGCTACCCTGGAGGCGCTCCCGGCTATAATGGCTATCCATATGCTCCTCGCCATCCTCACTACGATCCTTACTCTCACCACCATGGTCCCCAAGATCACCAACATCAGTATAACCCATACACCGGGCAGTTCGACCGTCCTTCGCACTACCCGGGCTTCCCTCGTGAGTTCATGGAAGATCCTCGTCGGGCGCCTTACCAGATGGGACCGTCTCCTTATCCCTACGGCCGTCCACTGTTCGCCAACGTGCCCGGCCTCCCGAGTTTGCTTGATCGGGCTGGTGCGGCGTACCCCGTTTTGCCTGTGCCACCGGTCGAGTTCTTGCGTGATTTGAAGGACAAGAAGGACCCGGATCCTCTGGCGACTCGACCCGCTTTTCAAGCGACTCCGTTTAGTGAGGTGCTCCCTCATTTGAAGGAGAAGAAGACATTGCCGTTCCTCGAAGCGCTCAAGAAACAGGTATGTTCCTCTATTGAATCGTATGTTCTAGTTTAATTGACAATGTCTACAGGAACTCGACCCGCAATACTCCGATGCTGTGTTCCGCAAACTCAGCAACGTCATTCAAGTCCGTTTCGGCGAGCGCGTAGACGACAAGATCGTCAACCGCGTCCAGGTCGTCCCTCGCGGCCACTTTGCGCTTGGTACAATCATGGCCGAGCACCCCAGGCTCGACGTCGATCTCGTCCTCCCCAGCGACTTTATGCTCCGTCGCTGGATCATTGCTCCTACCGACGACAAGCTTCGCCCTACGACAGTTGCCGAAGCCCTCGGGTTGGACCAGGTTTCGATTGCGCGCAGCGAAGTGGATGTTGAGAAGTTGGGCTGGGTGTTGAACGCGGTGTGGGAGCAGTTTGATGGCGTCGCCGATGGGTTCGTGTTCCCTGGTGGAGCTGGAGAGGCAGATCACTATCTTCCTCCGAAGAACTGGTGCTCGCGGTATAACGACAAAACCGAGAATAGGCTTCGGTTGGAGACGGCGGCTGGGGATAACCCGATCCATATCAACTTGTTCGTGAAGGTTTCGGTCAACCTAAACGGGCAGGAGGTTATTGTCGGAGCTGACCAGTCGAGCGCCAAGAGCGCTGGAAAGTATCAGGTGCGTTCGCACTTTTTTAGACACATTTTCGTCTGATCTAACGTGGCTACTATAGATGATTAAAGTCCCTCGCACCCCAGGCGTTCCCCTCGGCGAGACCCCTCTCTCGCCTGTCGATCGCTCGGCCATTATTGCTCTCAACTGGTGGCAGCGTTCTGTCAAACCACCCAAGAAATCCGGCAGCTTCAAGATCCGCACTAATCACTTCCTTCTCGCGCTTTCTGCTCTCCATGCTCTACCTACCGGTAACGAGCTGCACGTTCCCTCCGCCGAGAACAATCCTCTGCCCTTCTCCATTACCCGCGTGATGAAGGTTATGTGGAAGGTATTGAGGTATCTGGAATATGCATATTACCCCCCTCCGACGATGCTCGCCGCTCGAGATGCAGCCAAGCCTGATCAGCCGGTCGGACCTGCTATGCAATATGTGTTCCCATTGGTGAGTGGTCTTCAGTTTGGTTTGAAGTACGATGAAAACTAACTGTTTGCGTGATCTTTAGTCGGCTTGTACGACAATGGATGCCTTGTACACACAAGCTGTCTCCACACCTGCCGACCAGGAGAGTTTGGCGAATGACAAACTGCTGAATGGCTTCAAGACTGACATCGAAAGTTACCTTCGGGGTCTCCAGAACGACCCGCTCAAAGCGGATGCCTATACTCGCGAAAAGGAGTAGGATGTAGTATGGGTTGGTCTGGAGCGTTGATCAATAAATCGTGCGGTTGTGTTCTCTTGTCTAGCGTTTCGCTTTACACTGTCTTTAATTTTCCATATGTTCAAGTCGATTATTGGCGTTATCAGTTATTGCAATCAGAATTCGTTCGTTCATCCTCCTACAAATTTATCACAAAGATCCCGCTCCGGATGCGCGATTCGGCAGACCATGTCCTCTTTCAGCCATCATGCCACTCCGAACGTACCTGCGATGTTTCCGCTATTGCAATCCCTTACAATTCCTCAAATGGCTCGGTCCAGTTCAAGTCGAGCGGTTCGTGGTGGGTTATGTCTGATACTCTAAAATGACCTAGGTTAGCTTCTAGAAGTTTCGAACGAGCAAACGAACTCTACCTCAACGAACCGAGCCAAGAGATCCATGCAAGTCCATTTGTGCCGTTCCTTCACTTCTTGCCCGTACTGATACTCCAGTCTTGGTTCGCATACCAATATTTTAAGGTTGCCTTCGCTCGTTGATTCCCATCTCACGTACTCTTATAAACCCCTTTATTCATTCTTACTATGATGGCATGATTGTGGTGCTCGGTTAATCACGTGCCACTCTACCACCTCCTGCCGGCTTCCGTTATTGTAGACTTACTTCGGATATGAATAGCGATAAACGCAGCTATTGCTCTCGAAAACGCGCCTGTATGCGCCTACAATATAGCCACTAGTAATCTACATGTCCGACTTGTACTGGGGATAGCGCTTAGGGCGATGGGGGAGCGTAGAGCAAGTAATATCCTATAGCAGGTGTGAAGAACGGGAGGATGTGGGGGAGACCCGAACATGCGAGATAGAACCCTCTGGTCCGGCGGCGCTCCCGGGGTTGGTATGAAACTTGTAAATATGATCTACATTTACGCGAGAAAAGGATAGAAATGACTGAGACAAGCACAAATATGATAGGATTTAGAAGAGTCAGATGTGAAAGGGTTGTGAGCCGAACCCTGGAACGAGAGGATTGATCACGAAGGTACTCGGGGACTAGAAAATAGGGGGAGAGTAGCTCAAGAGTAGAGAGGCACTGCACAGGCTGGTCTGACGATGATTGATGGCGGGAAACTCCGAAAGGATATTGATGATAACGCATTGTATTCTCCTATATGCGTATGTCGTTCATGGCCCAGCGGGCTGGGATTCAGTAAGAACACTATCTAAGGGTGAAATAGATGTAGGAATATATGGTCGACTTGGGTGCTTGCTAACGCTTGGGAGCTCTGGCAATCATGCTGTAGGTGTGAGCGGAGAGTCAGCACATTGTCGCGTGAGGGCTTGGGCCCAGACAGAGCTAAGAAGCTAAGAAGTTAGCCAAACATCATCAAGCAAATCTATCAGCGTGTCCGGGGGCCAACGTGAGGGCGTATCATACCTCAGATTTTGGTGAATGTGTTCCCGGTCGCTGGGTGAGCTTTTTCCCAGTTCGTTTGGGTGCTACATTGAGAATTTAGGGATTGGCGATGAGTCTAGGCCCGGGCGCTGTTTGTTTACCGTCGGCGTCATGCGGAAGTAAATGGGCATCTCCCACGACAAACTTGGGGTTCCTGTGAGTCGCATACGATACGCCCTTCCTTAACGTGCATGCTTCATCCGGACCTCAATGTCCCGATCCACAAATTCGAGCTAGTTCACTAGCCTCGTACCCCAACTCCTACCATCACGCCGATTGTGAACCTCAACGAGCCCAACCCCGATCCAGCGGATCCATTTGTGCCTCTTCTTTTTCAAGTGACCAGGACAAGCACACTATTATGGTAGGATCTGGGGTAGTCGGGTGTGGTAAGTTTACCAGATAGGCGCCCACCGAAAGCTGCTGCGAGAGGACGGACGACGAAGGTGCTCAGGGGTCAGATATACTGGGAGATTGGCTGGACAGCAGTGAGATACTGGGCAAACATGCCCAACGATCATTGGTAGCGGGTAACTCTGGAAGAATATGAATGGTAACCCATCGGATTCTACTCTACGTGTATATATGTCATTACCACGCAGGTCAAGATATAATCAGAACCCGTATCAAAGTATAAAAATGGAAATAGGGATAGGTGTGGTGGCTCGGGTGCTTGTGAGGGCTCGAGAACTCTGGCGAGCATACATTTGGACCTAGGAGATACCAGATTCGTGTTCCTGAGGCTGCGTGTAAGGCGTGGCTCTCTGCGCATCGGTGATCATGCGCGCTCCGGGGGCACCGGCGAAAAGAACATTCCCGCGGGACATTTATTAAGGTTTCCTGAGTTCGAGATTCCTGGTAACTTTGCTCGGCAAAATCCCCCCTTCGCCCCGGCGCACTCCAAACCTCTCCAGAGAAACGCTTTGATCCGGATCGCGTACGAGCTCAGGGAGTAGGGCTCCATTAGAAACTGTTTACAATCATGTGACGTGTGTCTTTGTTCCATATATAGTTTCTGAGACCCTTAACTTATACTCTCTAACACTACACCGGACATATATGACATAAAAAGTCACGAAAAGGTCACGAGAAAGTTGATCACGTACAGTAATTGCAAACTGTTTCTTACGGAGCCCTAGTCAAGGAGCACACGGTGCCACGCTCCAGAACGCTCACGAGAGCTCCTGGGTCCTCGTTTAAACTTTGATCCCTGGGCCGCGAGCGCTCCAGAGTGCCCCGGATAGCTCCTGATCTGCCGGAGCGGTGGAGCCACTACCCCATATCCGGAGCGCTCCGCCGCGAAGGGAGTATTTTGCCGAGTGAACTTCAGGTCCTTGTACGCTATACCAATTCACCAGTTCCCAAAGTATAGCAAGTTTCAACCTTAGACAATAGCAGGGCGCTGATGATCGGCGCCTCGTGGTGATAGAAACAAGCGAATCAGCACATGATAGACAGCAAAACGTGGAAGTTCTGAAAATCTAGCGTGCGCTATAACCACGTGTTGCAGAGCTGTGATGGGCAACATCAGGTACTCAACCACATGGGAAGCAACTTAAGAATCCTAAACGTGCGAGCGATCTCGTTATCACCCGGTTTGATTCATATTCATCCTCCAGCCTAATCGTCTACCCTCAGCTTCAGATTGCAGATATCTCTAATGGAGGATGTCTTGAAAGGGTTTCCCGGGGAAGACAGCGTGCTGAGGTACGGATTTAATGACTGGTTCTGGTTACTTGAAGTTCATAAATCCATAATGTCTAGGCCCGATACTTTAGAGGTATGTTGGGCAATCATATTGGATTTTTAGTTTCCCTGATATAATTCTCTGGACACTGCAAAGAACCAGCCCTTGGTCGGATTGGGCGAAGCTAGTTCAACAACACCTACAACTCATAAGACTGGAATTGAGACGATTGCTTCTTCGCCCAAAACGTACTCTAATAGCGGCGAAGCGCGTAATTCGACATTAAGCGTTACCGAGAGTGATGATTTGTTGGATTCTGTCTTGCGTTTGCTCAGTCTAGCCGAAGGATCGTCGGCCACGGCGCATATGCCAACGATTGACGGACGTGCCTGGAATCGGATGGGCATATCCCTGGTCGAACAGTTTAGACGTACAGGGGAGGTCAAATTTATCGATCAGGCCATTAATTGCCACTCTTGCGCACTGAAGTCGACTCCAGATGGGCATGTGGAACAGCGAGAGTATCTTCAGGCTCTTGGTGTCTCACACTACCTTCGATATGAACGACTAGGCGACCGCATGGATATCCACAGGGCAATTACGTGTAGTTCTCAGGCGGATCGACTCACTCCAGATGACCATCCAGACAAGCCCATTATGCTCAGCACCCTCGGCAGCTCACACCAGGGTCGATTTGAGTGCCTAGGCGACCTTGTGGATATGAACAAGGCGATTGAGTGCAAGTATCAGGCGGTTCTACTCATTCCAGACGGTCATCCAGACAAACCCGGGATGCTTAACAACCTCGGTAACTCGCATCAGCGTCGATTTGAGCGCCTAGGCGACATTGCAGATGTAGACAAGGCAATTGAGTACATTTCTCAGGCGGATCTTCTCACTCCAGATGACCATCTTGGCAAGCCTGGGAGGCTGAACAACCTTGGCAACTCGCACCAGGCTCGATTTGAGCGTCTGAGTGACATTGCAGATATGAACAGGGCAATTCTATGCAAGTCTCGGGCGGTTCTACTTACTCCAGATGGCCATCCACACAAGCCCAGGATGCTTAACAACCTCGGCAGCTCGCACCAGGCTCGATTTGAGCGTCTAGGCGACCTTATAGATGTTGACAGGGCGATTACTTACCTTTCTAAAGCGGATTTGCTCGCCCCAGATGGCCATCCAGACAAGCCCATGATACTCAGCAACCTCGGCAACGCGCACCAACGTCGATTCGAGCGCCTAGGCGACCTTGAAAACGTTGACAAGGCGATTGAGTGCAAGTATCAGGCGGTTCTGTTCATTCCAGATGGTCATCCCGAAAAGCCCGGGATGCTTAACAACCTCGGGAACTCATACCAGGGTCGATTTGAGCGCCTAGGCGACCTTACAGACGTGGAGAGGGCTATTGCGTGCATTTCTCAGGCGGATCGACTCACTCCAGATGACCATCCAGACAAGTCCATGTTGCTCAGCAACCTCGGTAACTCACACCAGGGTCGATTTGAGCGCCTAGGCGACCTTGAAGATGTGGACATGGCGATTACATGCAAGTACCGGGCAGTTCTGCTCACGCCAGACGGTCATGCACACAAACCAACCAGGCTCGCCACCCTCGGCAGCTCATACCAGAGTCGATTCAAACGCCTAAGCGACCTTGGGGATGTGGACCGGGCGATCGAGTACATTTCTCAAGCGGAACTGCTCACTCCAGATGACCATCCAGACAAGTTCCGGAGGCTCAACAACCTCGGCATCTCCCACCAGGATCGATTCGAGCGCCTCGGAGACCTTACAAATCTGGACAGCGCGATTGCGTGCATTTCTCAAGCGGAGCTGCTGACCCCGGATGGCCACCCGCACAAGCCCAAGGTGGTCAACAACCTCGGCAGTTTGCACCAGGGTCGATATGAGCGCCTGGACGACCTTGCGGATATGGACAAGGCGATTGCATGCAAATCTCAGGCGATTCTGCTCACGCAAGACGACCATCCAGACAAACCCGAGATGCTTAACAACCTTGGCAACTCGCACATGGGTCGATTTGAGCGCCTAAAGGACCTTGCAGATGTAGATAAGGCAATTGAGTGCAAGTCTCAGGCGGTGCTGCTTACCCCAGATGGCCATCCAGACAGGCCTAGGAGACTCAATAGCCTCAGCAACTCGTACCACAGGCGATTTGAGATCCGGCACGACCTTACCGACCTACATGCTTCAATCGAATCATTTCGAATTGCTGCACTTTGCCCTACTGGAAGCATAACAGAACGATTCCACGCTTCCTGGCGATGGGCTCAACTTCTTGTACAGTTCAACGACTCGTCCGCACTTGCAGCATATCAGTGGACTATGGACTTGGTCCCACAGATTGTCTGGATTGGCTCAACTGCCACTCGCCGGTACGAAGACACCCACAAGCTCGGCCCCGTAGCTGTCGAAGCGGCTGCCGTTGCAATCTCGGCAAAGAAGTATGGACGAGCACTAGAGTGGCTCGAAGCCGGTCGGTCGATCATTTGGAACCAGACCCTTCAGCTCCGAACTCCCTTCGACGAGCTATCTGCTGTTGACCCTCTACTTGCTACTGAGTTCCATGACGTCGCCACCGAGCTCGAAAGTGCCAGCTCGCGTTCCCCGAACCCCCCTACGGCCGATAACGTGGACTCGTTAGAAGCAGCAGCTCAAAAGCACCGTCGCTTTGCAAAGAGGTTCGACCAGCTTCTCGCTCGATCCCGGGAACTGCCTGGGTTTCAATACTTCATGCGTCCAAAGCAGATCTCGGAACTCGTGTCTGCTGCACAATTTGGAGCCGTTGTCGTTGTTAATGTGCACTCAAGTCAATGCGATGCACTCATCTTGCGGCCCCACACCGATGAAATTAAACATGTCCCTCTGCCTGATATTTCTCTTACTAAGGTCGCAGATCTCTACCGTGGAATGCTTGAGGGTATTCGTCTCGGGATGGGGGAGCGCGGGTTCCGGAAAACGACAAAACCCGGGCAGTCGCTCGAGGGAATGCTAGCTAATCTCTGGCACAAGATGGTGCACCCAATTCTCACCACACTAGGATATATCGTAAGTTCACTATGTTCATCAATCCGCATCCCAAATGTAAACTTTGTTTGCCTAGGCCAAGCAACCTATTGATAAATTACCTCATATTACGTGGTGCACCACTGGCGCACTTGCAATGCTCCCAATCCACGCTGCCGGCTGCTACACTGCCGGTGGCGACAAGTTATTCGAGTTCGCGGTTTCCTCTTATATACCAACTTTGAGCTCCGTATTGCCGTCAAACACACGATCCCTCAAACTGGGTACTGTCCTGGCGGTCAGCCAGGAATCCACGCTCCCCGCTACCAAGCTTGAATTAGCCCATATCAAACAACACACAGAGGCGCTCCCATATTTGCAACTTGAGAACCAGGAGGCCACAGCCAAAGCAGTACTGAACGCTATGGGGCAGTTTAACTCCGTCCATTTTGCGTGCCATGCCTCCCAGAACCTCAGCCAGCCGACCGAGAGCTGCTTCCACTTGCATGACAGCGATCTGACCCTGGAGCAGATCACTAAACGGTCGCTGAAGAATAAAGGTCTGGCATTCTTGTCAGCATGCCAGACCGCCAAAGGAGATCAAGCCTCACCTGACGAAGCGATGCACCTTGCGGCCGGCATGTTGGTAGCGGGATATCCAACTGTGATCGGTACGATGTGGTCTATCAAGGACGCCGATGCGCCTCTGGTGGCGGATCACGTATATAGGCAGCTTGCAAAAGATGGAAGGCTAGATGGTGGAAGGGCTGGAAGGGCACTCCACTCAGCGGTGGGAGCATTACGTGAGAAGATTGGAGAGAAAGAGTTCTTTCGGTGGGTGCCGTTTATACATATGGGTGTCTAAGCCTGGTGGCGTTGTAGGCCATGTATTGTTTAGATCGTTCAATTCTGCATCCTTATGCTTGCCCGATTCAAATATCATGTATTCTACTTAGTTTGAACTTTGTATGCACACATCTGTCAATTGGTCGGGCTCGATCAAAGATCCGCAGAACGCTCAGGAAGGTCACGTGAACATATCGCTCCTCTCTCACACTGCCTGCGCAGTCACTGCGCATACAGTGACTCGGCGTACAAGAGATCGGGCACAGCGCTGGTGCGTAGTGATGATAAATTTGAGAAAAGTCTGGGATGACGTCACACGCACGAATATATGTCACGTGGTACAATTAGGCACGGGTGACAACCTTGCTCTACTCTTCAACGTGTAAACTCGGTATCCCTAGTTGTTATATTCGATATTTGTCCGTTTGTTTCATACCAAATACTCCATCACAAATAACCCGCTCCTGAAGGTGGCCGTGCGGGCTTCGATGCCCGCTATCGCCGGTCATTTCTTTTCCCAGCTACCACGTCACCCAGCATGTCTCTATTAGTCCCCTACAATCTTTCAAGTGACCTTGTTCCGTCCAAGGCAACTGATAGTGAGACTAGACTCAATATTGGTCTTGCTCCCGATTCTCCACAGGTAAGTGTCGATTCGATAGCAACCAGTTATCCGGAAAGCCGCCGGATCGGTGCCTATTATTTAACTTTTTATACGCACAATAAAAATAGTGCGACGAACAAGTCAACACACAGACCGGGCAGACGACCGAACCGACAATGAAGCACCCAGATTCAACCTCCCCTCCCGTTCAGCCCGGCCCGAGCGCTCCCAAGGTTAGTGGAATATGATGCTCATTAATCTAGCACTAATTGTGTAATTCCCCATTTTCGTAAAACGCAGGATGATTTTGACGAGTACGGCGCTGAGCTGGGGCGGGACGCTAGGTTTTGGAGAACATACGTGAAAGAAGCAGATCGGTGGGACTCAGAATTAGTCGAGGGGTGGAACAGGTAAGCGTCTGATTTTGATATTTTTAGGTACTGCCTCAAACTTTATGCTCTCGTATAGATCCCTAGATATCATTTTGAGTAAGTTACATTAGTTCGTGATCGTGCCATAGCTGACGCACTGTTTCAGTTTTCGTGCGTGATTCAGATAGCTGTGTAGTCCTTCATCTAATTTTCCCGCAGGCAGCATTGTTCTCGGCAATCTCAACCGGGTACGTGAACATGCTTACCTCGTGGTCGTCCCTTGACGTTGTCAAACGCGACTAGATTTGCAGTTGAGGGTGCCAAAAACCTAAAGCAAGACCCGAACGATGTCTCTTCTCAAACCTTACTTGTGATCTCCCAAGTCCTACTTCTGATGTCGAACGACAGTCAGATACCGGTATCTATACTCAAGTCCCAGAGCACTGGATTTGGCCCTTCCCGTGCTGCCCTCTGTGTCAACGTACTATGGTTCTTGTCCCTTAGCATTAGTGTTGCTGTCTCGTTGATCGCCATGCTCGCTAAAGAGTGGTGCTACTCTTTCATGCACGGTCGCACTGGGCACCCTTGTATACAAGCTCGACGGCGGCAACAGTACTGGGATGGGCTTGTTCGTTGGAGGATGCGGGAGCTATTGATTCTATTACCATCGCTGATCCACTTAGCCCTTCGTAAGAATTTTTTGATAACGTCAGTTATCTCACTAACCCCTCTCGTAGTATTCTTTGCGGTAGGACTGTCCATATATCTGTGGGATATGCACTTTGGAGTCGCAATTCCAGTGGTATTCGTCACGACTGTCTCCCTTGGATTCTACATCGCTTCTACGATTCTCCCGCTGATCTACGAGTTCTGTCCCTACGCCACTGCTCTTTCGAAGATGATCAAGAAGGGTTACTACTCCATCTATGAAATTAAACCTCTGCCAACGGACGAGAACCCAAAACAAGACATCGTGACCAGCCGTGCACTGGGTTGGCTCATCGAGAATTGCGAGGTACCCCGGTCGGTGGATGTGGCTCTTCAGGCAATTGCGGGGGCCCATCGCGAACTCCCGCGTGGACCCTTAATGGAATGTGAAGCAGCTTTGCTTATTTGCCGGCGTCTCGCTACGAGGAGCCTGTATGCTGGGAGCTATGAGGTCGTAATCGCATTATATACCCGTGCACTGTCATTCTTGAGAGTCTCGCCGGAAAGGTCTACTAGTGGATATCGTTTGCTACACAGCGCAACATCAAGAGACCTCGATGTCACAGTTTGGGAGATGCACTCTACGAACGAAAAGTAGGTTACTTGTTTGACTGTGCTTAATATATGTCTCATTATGTAATCTATCGGCCAGTTCTGTGGCGAAACTTCTGGGTGTTGGAAGATTCACCGCAACTCCGCATGATCTCGAAGCCCTGAGGATCGGGAGCATTGCTGCGCCACGAAGCTTGAAATTCCTAGACAGCGAGAGTCAAACAGATCTGACGATCGTTGACAGAGCTACCACATTGCTTAGCCAACATATTCGCCAGCAACAAATAGCCCTGCACCCCGCCTCCCTGATGTCATTAGTACATGCAGTGGGAATGTTGTTCGCTTGCGCTTTAGCTCACTCTGAGCCGCAGGTGGTCTCCAAATTCCCAATGCGGCTGATCAAAGCCTGTGTGGACCTCGACGACTATACTCGTCGGCGTGGGGCTCATCGTTATGTTGGCGTTATGCTAACAGCATTTGCGCTCTCGCGGCATGATTTCCCTGGCTGGATAAACTCCCACACTCCTAGCAACGTATCTCGGGCAGCATCAGCAGTTCGGATGATCGCTTATTATTCTTCCCTGCCGGCCAAAGAAGAAGCTGAAGCGACTTCCACGCTCATGTACTTTGGCCTGTCTGAACTTCTGCGCTGCTCTAATGTGTACCAGCTTGGGAAGGATGATCTAGATGCAATTACTAAGGCATTTACTTCCTTGTCTTCGTTTCCGACCCGATCGACCCATGCCATTCCGGTACTCCCCAGCTTTGACTTCGCGCGCCGTTCTATGTCACATCTAGTTTCTAGCGCGCCGTATATACAGGGCTCAGAGCCATCCAAGCGGGAGTCCCTAAGTCATGCGCATGTAGCCGCAATCAAAGCGAGCCTTGCCTGGTTTATAGGTCACAAGGCTCCAACAACACGCGCCTACACCTTCGTTGTTGAGAATCTATGCCAGACTCAATCATCTGGGTTTAGGAATCTGTGCTGGGACTTGATGGGTCGGTTCCCGTTCCCTGAGATTTCGGAAAGTGGGCCAGAGCTCATGGACCCTGAGCATACCCGAATGCTTCTTCGTGTGCGCGAGACAGGAGAGAAAGACAAGGTGTTGTTCGCTACTGGCCAGCTTTGGCTTATCATCACCTCGGCACTGCGATCTAGTAGGGACCCCAACCCTTTACGAATTCCTTTTATTGTTCCGTTTTTGCAATTCGACGACTCGGCGGCCACGAGGAGACAACTTGAATCTTTGCGAGAGACTTTAGCGCAGGAGTACATGCGAATCACACGCACCCATTCCGGGTTTGCTCACGATTATGGCGACGGACAAGTTTATGTATATCGGGTGTTGGAGTGTATCCTTCAATCACAAAATTGTAGGCCTGCAGATAATCGCTGGAAGGGGGTCGAAGGAGCTCTGGGATTCGTACCTAGCGCACTTCGGGGGACGTCATCCTTCGTTGGAATCAACTAAATCATATAATCGTGGTGATAAGTAACCTGATTATGGTATATTAGATTATGTTACGCGTTCTTATTTTGTCTCGCCGGTTGAGTTCCAACGCAACTTAGCCCACAAAACGGTTACAGACAATGAGCACTCAGCTAACCCTGGAGATATATTTCACACGATCAAGTTTAAGGCTCTCGACCCTCTTCTCTGGTACTCAAGAAACGGGGACTCTTTTCTATTGTAGTATGCGTTTGAGCTCAACTACAAAAGCTACAAGCGTTCCACTTACAGCACTCGGAAATAGCATTCCATATGATGAGGATTGTAAATCATGCCCGATCCTGGAAGAGCAAAAACGACAATATTGGTAGCTGCGTCGATACAGTCCTGCGCGAGTAGTTTGTATGAACTTGTATTCGTGCCGAAGAAGTGGGTTATATGCGTGCTGTAATGGGATATCATCAGCTTGACTAAGCACGGCGCTCCACGTGGTGACGTGCGCTGGCTCTAGACGTCAGCAAACTCTATTCACAAGTGGTTGCAAATACCTCACTGGTCAATGCGATGCACAGATCAACCAAGAAGTACTTCCCGAGGGTATCGATGAGCGCCTTTCCTGTGTTGCACTGGGTTGAGGGGCAATTGAACGGCGTTGTGCGGAGATATACATCCGTGGACGCTCGGAAAGTTCCACCTGGACTTTAAATAACATAACATCGATGAGCCACATCATCATAACCAAGACTCTTCCTCCGCCGTTACGCCCGTATATCCCCATCATATCTTTTCGCGCGTAAGATGGATCCGAGCTCCCAAACCTGCTACAACGAAACGGAGATATCAAGGTTAGCGTCCATGAATATTATTTCTCTTATGATGCTAATGTCTCTTCCGCAGTGCTCCCAGTGATTTGTCGGTAAGTTCCCGTCGAACGAATTGGTTCCCATGACTCATTTGACCGCACGACCCAGGAACTGAGCCTAACTAAAACACTCACGAAGGTAGAAACCGACAGCGAAGAGCGGTCAAAAACCCTCAATAGCTTGGGCCATCGCTGGGTCATGGCCTACAAAATCTCCAGTCAGCCTGATGACGTCGACCGGGCAATTATGTATTTTTCTCAGGCAGCTTCGCTCGTTCGAGATGGACATTCGGAAAAGCCTGAAATGCTCTGCAACATTGGCGGCCTATACCAGCTTCGATTTGAGCATCTCGGACAACTTGAAGACCTTGGCCGGGCAATCGAATACAGCTCGCGAGCAATATTCCTTGCTGCAGATGAGGATAGGTACAAGCCTAGAATGCTCAGTAACCTTGGTGGATCATACCAGCGTCGATACGAGCATCTAGGCGACCCTGCAGATATTGGCTACGCGATCGAGTGTACTTTGGGGGCAGTCTCCCGCGCTCCGGACGAGAACACAGAAAAGCCTAATATGCTCAGCAACCTCGGATCCTCATACCAGGCGCGATGGAAACACCTCGGCAAACTTGCAGACCTGGACAGGTCGATCGAATGCATTTCTCGGGCAGCTTCACTTGTTTCGGACGCAAATCCAAACAAGTCTGCAATTATCTCTAACCTTGGCGCCTCGTATCAGCTTCGCTTTAAACACTCAGGCAATATCGCGGATTTGGAAGGGGCCATCGAACGTAACTTTCAAGCAATTTTAATTACTCCAGATGGGCACCCAAACAAGGTTACGATGTTTATCAACCTAGCTGTCTCACATCGTGACCGATATGAACGACTCAGCGAATTGGCAGACCTAGATAAGGCTATGGGATTCAGTATTCAAGCACTCCACCTTACGCCATCAAAACATCCACACCAGCCAAAAATTCTTAGCACACTTGGGCACTCGTACCAGGATCGGTTCGACGTCCTGGGCGAGCTCGCAGATATAGAACGGGCGATTGAGTTCAACTTTCAAGCAGTCTCGCTTACCTCCGATCGGCACCCAGACAAGCCCGGAATGATCAGCGACCTCGGTGGCTCATACCAACGTCGATTTGAACGCCTTGGCAATTCTGAAGACATAGAAAGGGCCGTCGCATGCTTTTCACAAGCGGCCCATCTCACTCCAGGGGGCCATGTGGATAAACCTGGAAGGCTCAGCAATCTTGGTGCCTCGTATCGGAGCCGATATGAACGCTTGGGTGATATCGGGGACGTAGACCTGGCAATTTCATGGCTTTCGCAAGCAGTATCGCTCGCTCCAGATGGGTATTCAACCAAGCCTTCGATTCTCGGTAACCTTGGCGACTCATATCAAAATCGATTTGGGCACCTCAACGAGCTCGCAGACATAGACAGGGCGATCGTATGCCATTCGCAGGCGGTTATTCTTACTCCAGACAGTCATGCAAGCAAGCCTAGAAGAATAAAGAAACTCGCAGACTCGTACCAGCGTCGATTCAGGTACTCGGGCGAACTTGAAGACGTAGATAGGGCAATTGCGTGTTTTTCCCAAGCAATATCACTTACTCCAGAAGGGCATTCCGATAAACCTAAGATACTCTGTGAGCTTGGCGGTGCGTACAAGAACCGATTCGAGATCCTAGGTGTGCTTGCAGATGTAGAACGAGCAGTTGAGTGCGGTTCTCAGGCGGTTTCGCTCACTCCAAATGGGCACGAGGGGAAGCCAAAGAGGCTCGCCTACCTTGGCAATTCGTATCGGGCTCGGTTCGAACGCCTGGGCGAGCTTAGAGATGTTGGCCAAGCGATCGCATATCTTTCCCTAGCAGTTTCACTTGCCTCGGACGGAGATTCAGACAGGTTCACGATGCTCAGCAGCCTTGGAAACTCGCTCATTCGTCGATTCGAACGCCTTGCAGAGCTTCCCGATATTGACCTGGCGATTACGCACCTTGCTCAAGCAGCTTTGATCATTCTAGATGAACATTCAAATAAGCCTGGAACACTCACTAGCCTCGGAAACGCGTACGAACGGCGATTCGAACACATGGGCGAGCATTCAGACATAGATAGGGCTATCGAATGTATCTCCCGGGCCGTTAGTCTCACTCCAGATGGCCATGCAGACAAGCCGGGGAGACTCAGTAACCTTGGCGGCTCACACCTCGTTCGCTTTGAACATTTTGGCGAACTCACAGACATAGACCGAGCGGTCGATTACCTTTCTCAGGCAGACGCAATTACTCCGGATGGGCATTCCAACAAACCTTCAATACTCAGTAACCTTGCTGGTTCACTTGCGGATAGACACAGACATCTAGGGCAGCTTGCAGACCTTGACCAGGCGATCGCGTACCTTTCTCGTTCGGTTTCACTTACTCCAGACGGGCATTCAATCAAGGCACAAATACTCAACAACCTGGGAGACTTATACCAAGCTCGTTATAATCATCGGGATGACCTGGCTGATGCAGATAGGGCGATGGAGTGCCAATCCCAAGCAGTTTCACTTACGCCTGACGGACATGGGCACAAGTCTCAATACCTTAGAAGCCTCGGCAACATGTACCAGTGCAAGTTCGCGCGCTCCGCTGAACTCGCCGACATGCACCGAGCGATTGTATTACTCCAAGCGGCTGCTCAGTGCCCTACTGGGAAATCAATGGCGAGATTTGAGGCCGCGAGAGACTGGGCTCAACTAGTTGCACTGTTTGACAAAACATCCTCCCTTTTGGCGTATCAGCATACCATGCAGTTAGTGCCCAAGGTTGTTTGGATAGGCTCTACAATTAGCCGGCGATACGACAGCATACATTCCATGGGTTCCCTAGCGGTGGAGGCGGCAGCAACAGCTATCTCATCAAACGAATTTATGCTGGCCCTTGAATGGCTGGAAGAAGGGCGATCAATCGTTTGGAGGCAGACACTACAGCTTCGTACTGAGTTTGACGATCTATCCGCCCACGCTCCGGAACTTTCTGAAAGCCTCCGCAAGGTTTCTCACGCTCTCGAACATGCTAGCCTTCGAAGTTCAGACCTCGTCGCTTCATTGGACGATCAGCGGGACTCGGAAGCTGTAGCCCAAGGTCATCGACGTCTCGCAGAGCAGTACGACAATTTGATCGACCAGACCCGACAACTGCCCGGATTTCAAAGCTTTATGCGACCAAAACATGCTATAGAGCTTATGCCAGCTGCGAAGTCTGGACCGGTAGTTGTTGTCAACATACACACTACTCGATGCGACGCTCTCATCCTTCGTCCCGATGAAAGCTCCATTGCGCATGTACCCCTATCTGATCTCACGCACGACGATGTCACAAAATTACAACGAGACATGCAGAATTTCCTCAATTCTCAAGGGGTAAGGGAGCGTGGATTTTCCACAACCCCTCGCAGGCCGGAAGGACAATTTGAACACATTCTGGCCGCTCTCTGGCATAAAGTAGCGAAGCCAGTGCTCGATTCGTTAGGATACACCGTAAGTATAATTAATACTGAATATTCTTATCGTCCTTCTGATTATGATTAACTTAGAAAACACGCCCTGCCGATTCATTACCACATATTACATGGTGTACAACTGGAGCACTTGCATTCCTTCCCATTCATGCTGCTGGGTGCTTCGATCAGCCGGGACAAAGTGTATTCGATCTCGCCGTCTCCTCGTACGCTCCAACTCTTAGCGCTCTTCTAGCTTCAGCTCCTCCTAAACTCGAGGTGGGCGGTCTCCTGGCAGTTAGCGAGGAATCAACGTTACCCGGAACCAAAAGGGAGCTTGCACACATCCAGAGGCACGCCAAGGGGCTCTCGTATAGGCAGCTCGAGAAGGATCAGGCTACTCCCGAAGCAGTGTTGGACGCGATGGAAGAGTATGATTCAGTGCACTTTGCGTGCCATGCATCACAGGATTCTCTCAACCCGATTGAGAGCTGCTTCCATCTCTATGGCAATACGTTGAGTCTGTCAGCAATCGTAAAAAAGTCGCTCAAGAACAAGGGGCTTGCGTTTCTGTCTGCGTGCCAGACTGCTACTGGCGACAAGCAGATACCAGACGAGGCGATACATTTGGCGGCTGGAATGCTGGTTGCCGGCTATCCAACGGTTATCGCGACGATGTGGGCCATCAATGACCGAGATGCCCCGCTGATCGCTGATCAAGTGTACGGCCAACTAGTGAAGGATGGGCAACTGGACGATGGGAGGGCGGCAAGGGCGCTACATGCAGCGGTAGCAGCTCTGCGCACTGAGATAGGGACGAAGGAGTTTGCTCGATGGGTGCCGTATGTTCATATTGGAATTTGAGGTTTATAAAATGTCAAATCGGGATTCATTATGTATCAACTTGTGTATACTTTCACTTCATAATCATATGATCATGCACTTTCAAGCGTATTACATCCATGCCAACTACTTTGATCACATTCAGAAGCGCATCTGACGAATAGCTCAGTTTTCATACGCATACATAAGGCAACTTATTGTACCACGACGACCTTCGCGTCGCTTTTTCAAAAGCGCTGAGCGCCTAATCTTGTTTGCATGTGCTGATCTCACTGTCCCCCTGCGTTGGACGGCCGATTGACAGGGGACATAGGTGGTGCGACATCGAATTTGTGTCAAAACATGTCACGAGAATCCCGGATTTGGAGAAAAATAACGTGAATTTGACTTTGAAAGTCTGTTCCCCGAGGTCGGCTGTCAGGGGGACAGGGGGCGACGCGAAGGTCGGAACGGTACAGTATGCTAGGTATCAGAGCGCCGCTTGTGTGCTAATTAGGGAGCGAAAAGCGTAGTGGGCAACGAAGTAATCTCACGGTGGCACGAACACCGCAAGCATGGGTCAAATGGCAGGATACCCGGATAGATTTAAGAGGGTTTGTGTGGATAGCCTAGCCGCCAGTAGATGATTGTATAATGTGTGGATACTCATGAGTAGCAGGACTGCCTCGATCAACCAGACCTCTAGCATTGTCTAGCGTCTGCCACTCAGACGTCGAATTGACACCTTTAGCCAATTTATACGCTCAGCCGCTCGGGAAGTGCATCCCATGACATGAGAAATACGTCGCAGTTGCATGCCGAGATATTGTATTTTAACCTCTCTTGTTAATTTCCTTATCTCGACCCTTGTTGACATTCTTCAAGCTAACCTCTTGTGTTGTAAAAGGCTCGAGTCTGGTGTCAAACGTTAGAGGTAGGGATCAGTCCGACTATTTCGCACTCGGCGACAAGCGATTATTACGTATATTCTAATGAACCTCTAATATCTTTACTTATTCCATACAGTTCCAAATCACGGAAGTCTACCACGTCCACGCAGGAATCTCCACTCCCGTGAGCTTATTATTGGTCACGTGGTCTTACTCCATTCAGCCAATCCCTCCACCATGACATCATTCGCACGGAACAGGTCCAACTACTGGGAGCCCTCGTATCCACGTTGCGTACAGGTATAGTGCACTAAGACTCATGTGCGTGCAAGAGTACAGTGTTCGCATTTTACACAAGCACTTGACCTGACGCACCTGTGTTGACGGAGGCGCTCCTAGCCGAGGAGAGCGACGCGAACCACAAGCGCAATTTATTCTTATTTTTAGTCGACACGCACCGGAGAGAGTTGCAAAATGGCTTGAGGGTGACGAGGAGGAAATGGGGGTCATGGACGAGTAGTTGCAGGCGGCAGAGACTGCGTTGATGAGAAAGGACTTTGCGAGGCCGGGAGGAAATTCCGCCCTTCACGTGAGTTCCCTCCTCTACATCCTAAGTATTCCTGTTCATCATTGTCTGTACTTGGCAGCTCCGCTACATCAGTATCGTCCTCTTGCTGCTATTCTCTCACTTCCGTCAAGTACGACGCCGCCACAACCCCGACTACCCTTACGCCCGCCCCGCTTCCCTCAACTCCTGCGCCCCGACTGTGACCGAAATCGACTCTGCCTGCTCAGGTAATACTGCTCAACTCCACGTCCTTCGCCATCCCGAGCCCCTCCACGTTTGAGACCTGCACGCCCTCGATGGCCTCGTAACGAACCTAGTGTGGGTGTAAGGGAGTGTGGATACGGGCGTAGGTGGGAAGCGCTTAGGGGTCGCGGTGAAGATACTCGAAAATTAGAACGTAGCCAACGTGGTTGTGGTGTTGAGCAAGGCGTTGGGAATGGTAGTCGGGGTGGAGACAGCAAAGCCCCTGTCCACCTACGTGTGCGTGATCAAGTTCTTGGAGGATGTGACGGATGTTCTGTCATCAATGTCGTTGTTTTCATTTGGTATGTCTTGTCTTTTCCCCTTTACATCATCCCTTTCCGCCTTGCCGTACTTTCCGTTTTGGTGAATAATTCACGACCGGAACGAATGCATTCTCGCCCACCGCTACTTATCTTGTTCCTCGTAAAGTGGTCGAACGGTTTTCCCATCTTGCCGCCCAGTTGCAGCTCCTCCTACGTGATCATCCTCAGCAATCGAATCGGGGGAGGCTCATGGAACACGAATCTTGGGAGGATGATCCTCAAAGGTACGGTGTGTCAAGTCATATTGAATTCCGATCCGATGGGAATCTTACATTGGGATTCGGATTGTCATAGCTGGTCGCGCGTATTGTAGACAGGTGAACTCGTAAAATTGGGGATTTAGTCGATCCTGGGTTATATTCTAATTTTCGCTGCTGGTCAGGTACGTTCCGTCGCCCCATGTTCTCTTTCAAATCAGTCCAACCAACGTATCTAGGATTTCAAGCATCCCAGACTGGACTAGTGTGGTGAATCATATTTTCTTTACCTCGCAGGCTGCCTTTGGTGGACGAAACGGCCACGAATGAAACAAAATGTCTAGGCTTCCGGTCTATTTCCTAGTCAACCAAGTATGACCGCGCATACCCTCATCTCATCTGTAAGAGGAGGCTATCTTTCTTGGGAGCACTCGGGACATAAGTACGTTTTTTTTATCGAAATACAAGCTCAAATTCAACCTGCCAAGTGATCCCTTCAAGCTCGCTGTTGGCCACGTTCTCCCCAGCGACCGTACGCCCAGTCGCTCCTCCTTCCCAACGGCATGTTCCACTTCAACATACTAGCCGAGCCTCCTGCGTCAAATCCAATAGCGACCCCGCTCAACGAGATAGAAATGAAGAATCTGGATTCGGTGTTTGAGCGCAGGGCGAGGGTAACTTGGTGGTGTTACGGGTGAATTCATCTTCTATAATCGGGCTTTGGAGGTGGAAGCGTATCTCCTGTGAGGCGTTATACGCGTTACGAAGAGAAGAGTAGGAATTGGCATCGGTTGAAGATAGCGGCTGTGAGTACCTCAATTCGTGTCAGCTTATTCGCGAAGGTTATGATTGCCCCGAACGGGTAGGAGATAATTGTCCGGACTGCTAAGTCGAGCGGCGAACGTGCTGGGAAGTACCAGGTATGCGTTGGCTTATAGATCTTTATCCTCGTCGATATTCACGCGGTTGCCGTAGGTCGTTAATGGTCTCGTGAGACTTGGTGGGATTTGTTCGGTGAACCAGACACCGAGAATTCCTTCATCGATTCACTGTAATCTATGTTTACTTTTTATTAAACTTGACCTATCAAATGTCAGAGTCCGTAGTCACGCATCGTCTATTGGGTTCTCGTTCCACAATTACTACATCATTTCAACCTTCTTGCCGGCCCTCTCCCCGGCACGAATGATGCCCTACGAGCCTTCGATATGTCCTTTGTCCCGTTGCCAGTCGACGCTTGTGGAATACCAATTCCGGGTCACAATATTAGGCTTTCGTTGGATATTTAGGTGTTACGTGATAGGTCTGACTGTTGGCTCACTGCTTGGATGTTCTGAAACGAATCTCGGTACGAGAGTCAGTACACCAATTTAGGTCAAAAACTCGTTATAGAGCCCCAAGTATGATACGGGTGTTTCCTAACAGGTTTTGGGGCATACATCGGTATTTTAGGGTTTCTCCAGGGGACTTGAGCGAATTAACATTAATTCATGTATCTTGAACAGCAACTTTACTGTTCCACGGAGGTTCGAATGACAACTTAAGGGGTTCGAGCCGCCTCAAAGCTCATCTCAAGACCATGCAGTCTTCTGGGAATGCGTGCAAAATTAATCTTGCTCTGCGGTGACTGCTGACCTCCAAGGACTTCCAAGGCTCCTAAGCCCCTTCGAGACGTCTACACACAGGTTGATAGGCTGCCCAAAGGTAGGAGGAATTTCAGCTTGCGACGGTGACAAGAAGCTCTTCTTCGGCGCTTATTGGTCACAGCCTTGCACCGATCAGCACAGCAGAACGTAAAGCTTCTCGATGCCCGCCCTGTACTACGGCCTCGTGTTGCAGAGCATTGATAGGCAGTATTAGCCGCTCAACTGGTCGGGAGGCCATATGTACGATCCTCCAACGGGTATGTCATCCATCTATCGTCCCTTTTAACCCGCTTTCCTGCCTACCACCTCGAACCCCATAAACCCACAATATCGCAACCGAACCTCCCCAATATATAGTATCGCTCAAATGTCATCGCAGTTTGATTCGCTTCCCGAGGATGTCTTGCGTCTTATTCTTGCTTTCTCGGTGCCCTCGGCGATTAGATCTTGTCAATGGGTTAGCTAACTTTCACCAGATACAACTTGAGTGAACCACTCAGGAATAAATATCTAGGCATGTCGCTTGCTACGAGATATAGTAAAGTCGGACATCTACCTGCAGTACTTGCTTGAACTGGACGCATCTGGGTACATCGAACCCGCCAACCCGCGATTGGACTTGACCTATTCCACAAAGCTCGAGATGATACGAAATCATAGATCGCTCTGGGACCACCCCGAACGAGTCGTTCCGACAACTTTCAATCTCTACTGTGGTGGAGAATACCGGTATGAGTTTTTAGGGGGCGTGTACTCTCGATTCACTCGATCCACAAGTTCCCTCAGCGGGTTGGTTTGTCAAATGCATTTCTACCAGTTTCCTTCTCCTAACCGGGGGATTGAATACAAACACTGGGCGCTTCTGGACCTAGGTCTAGACGCAATAGATTTCAGAACCGACCCTAGCCAGGACTTAATGATCCTGCTGGAGATGAACCATGGGCAACCGGGAACTTATAGGATACATCTAAGGACCATGTCGACCAATCATATCCATCCAAACACAGCTATTGGCCATTTGATACTTGTTTATCAACATCCAACAATGCACGATCTTCCTACGAATTTCCGCTTCGATACATCCGGCCACTTATTAGCTGTTTCGTTCTGTTCCGGAATAGAACGCCTCATATCCTATTTGGTTATATGGGACTGGACTACTGGAACGGAACTTTCGGTGAGTTATTTAGTATGTATCAGAACTTATGATTGAATTTAAGGGTGCATAGAGAGTGGGCACTCTTGGTGGCGACACCCCCTCGTTCGCACTGCTTTCTGAGGACTTGTTCATCCTACCTCGCTGCTCCGAATCCTATGAAGCAGGGATATATGTTCCAGGAGGCTGCTACGGGTTTATGGACGTGTACCGATTCAACCCTCACGAAGTCACACCTCCAGGAGCGAACCCTATTATATCGCTTGCGCTGCCTCTGCTTGATGACGAGGACATCGAAACATCGTTTCGCATCTGGGGCACTCCCTCGTGCGTAGGACCATTTTCTCAAAGTAGCTCTAAGTGTCCGCCCAAGGTGTTCGATTTATCGCCCGACCATCGCCTGTTATGCTTGGACATTCAAGTTGCTACCAGTTCTGGGATCGAGCCTCCCAGATCTGGTGGAACGCTTTATGTGCCCTATTCTGTTCTCCTTGACTCAATTGAGAAACATCAGCATCGACCGCTTCGCCAGCCCGACTCCATCGTCATTCCGTGGGCTGACTGGGGTGAACGAACCTCGTGGGTCGATAGCAGCGGTATTGGCCCACATGGAGAATACCTTATATTCGGACAACGCGCAACCGAGTTCCCGCGAGAGGGAGCAGACATTGGACAGAGGGATCTCCTCATCTATGACTTTGACCAGCACCGATTGAGGTCTCGCGATGCGCTCGAAGTCTCGGCGGAAGGATTGGCCCGGGGCCCGAGTGGCTCAGCCACGGACAGCGATGTTCCCAAACAAATTAAGGGGGAAGGGTTCTGTGGAGGAGTCACTCGAGCGAGCAGGGCATTCGTTAAAACAACTCTACGTCTTGAGGAGGCTGAGGATCGTTTTGGCTCAGTGATGATAGATGAGGAGCACGGTGAGTTAATGACATTTCAGAACTCCTCTCAGCATCTCACTAATCGTTATTGTATTCTCGCTATTCTCAGTGATCATAGCAAATGTGAGGAACCTCATTCGGCCACGATCAAGGCAACACCTACTAACGCAACTGTTATTACTCAGGATCGATCTGCTCTGGTTTACACCTTTTAGGTTGTATGGTACTATACCGATTGGGCTCATATTAAGGTTATCTATGTCTCTTGTTAAACTAAATTGGGCAAGTTGTATGCGACTAACCTGAGCCGTGATATTCCGTACCAATCCAGAGGTATATTCTTGCTTAATAAGATTTCTTGACGATCATGCAACCATAAAGTTTGGACGATATCTCGTAATTGCGGGGTTTTCATGATTTCCTTGTTCACACTATGTGATTTCACGCACTACGTCATTATTACAGTTTGCATTAGTCCACGCACTCGGCGCTTGAGAAACCAAATAATCACGACGGTTACGAAACTCACTAACAGGGCAAAACTCATCGCCTCGAAACGAAAAGTGGTGCATTAAATTCGTACAACCAGAGCGGGGTGCACTGTGTACAAATGGGGTGGAACTTTCGGATTCTGAAAATCAACCCCTCTACCATCCAAGACCCGTATCTTTACAATGCTCGATACTTCGAGTTTCAAAGCTGCAAAGTATCTTATGCGAAATATTGGATGTTGGTCTCGAATTTCTTCTTCCCTCGCTTCGCTTCTAGTTACTATTGCGACGGTCCCCGGTTTACACGACCTGATTCGGGTTGCCGCACCATTCACACAAGCTCTAAGGTAAATCTGGGTCGCCTTTGGGCCATCAGCCCTTCTTGCGGTCATGGTGAGCTGAAATTATTCATTGATGGTCTTCTTCCAACAACTGCGTATCGAATCTCCTGGCTGACCAGGCTCTCCGCAGAGGCAAATCCTGTGAGAACCCCGCCTGGATTAGCAGATATCTCTATGCTCTCCGATATTGCTACATTGGTTCTTACCCCTATCACTCCGACCCCCACACCCTGGCAACTATATCTCGGCAAAATCCCCCTTGGCTCAAGGAGCGTCGTGAGGGATCCGGAGAAACGGCCCACTCCGGATCGCGTAGGAGCTCAAGGAGCACGTGATAACGTGCTCCCTGAGTGCTCTGGAGCGGCCGGAGCAGCTGGAGTCACCCTCCGGATCCGGAGCACTCTGGGCCCAAGAGGGATTTTGCCGATGATCGACCCATGGACCGGATGGTTTAATAAGCTTTCATAATACACGGTCTCCCCTCTCGAGCGCGTGGCAGATCCCATTACATTCCGTGCATCGGATGTCTTACCGGATGGGACCGGCTCCTATCCCAGGATCGTTCACCGGCCGCCAACGTGTCTAGGCTTCTGGCTGGCAGCATGTGTCCCATCATAACACCATTTTCCAACAAGCGGTCTAGGCACCGAGAAGAGCGAGCAGGTAGGGGCGATACACGAGTCTTCTATCTGATCATGGTGGCCGGATTCCTAAGTCGAGATGTGTGGAAGAGAACAATCGAGCTTCTATTTATTCACGGATAGGATGTGTTACTATGATCTATAAACCATCTACCAGGTGATCGCAGTGCGAATACACTCATTTTTGGATTCACGCAACATGTTTGATGTTCCATTCGCGACCCAACTCAACAAGTTTTATATTTTTGCACTTAATCGCTTCACCTGGTGGCCTTCCTTAACAGCTCCAGGGTGGCGCTTATGTTCCTGCGCGAAACTCTTTACCGGCCCTGTCGTCTCAATTGACGCCCTGAAGCCTTCCGAAGATTAGCTCGCGTTCAAACATTGTCTCTCAGCCCTCAGCATGGCTCTGAAGGACCATAAAATTTGGGGCCGAGCCCAGCCGGACGAGCTAGGGTGAAAAATAGCCTTGCAAGAATTGTACAAGTACTAAGGGAAATGGAGACAGTTCACTCGCTGTACAGGTGGATATGCTATTCTCTAAAAATTCAATATATGTGGAGCAAAGTTCTAATGCTAAATATAAGCCCATCTTACCATTGGAGGGGTGGGGGTAGCAGAGTATCCTATAGCGGGTATGGAGGAGTACAGGAGAAGGAGGAGGGAGACCCCCAGAGACCCAGGCTAGGACCCCCTAGTCCACCATGAAAGGATACCTGGGGGCTCGTAGTGTGTTTACCAAGGTAGTATTACAGTTCTCGGGAGGATGAAGAAAGTATTCGTATTCCGTGTAAGGAACAATGTAAGAGCCAGCTGCGAGGGGTGATAAATCTGAGACTAGTACAATAGATACCTTCAAGTGTTCTTATCTCTGCGTACGCAGCAATCCTACATTTGGAAACACGTGAGAGATCACACTATGCTAGTAGTGGGTCACTGGAATAACCTTCGACGAATATATGCGTAAGATTTTTAATCTAACTCGAAATCTCCAAATCGCGGTGCAACAATACACTCCATGGAACCGAGCATCAATCGAGTGACGCATGAAAAGAAAGCGAAAGGTTGAGAGCAGGGAAAGGCGGAAGTTGGCAGGTAGGCAGCTGTCAGATACATGCGTTTGCCGCACGCAGATTGTCAATCCGTGTCTTTACGAAATTCAACGCATCGCCAGCTGGCGGAGTTTGCATGGGGCCGATTTAGAAAAAGTGGGTTCCCCAAGATGGTGTACCATGAGATTAAAATTTGAATTATGTATTGACCACGGGAGCGTGTAAGACGATCTGGATTGCCTCGCGGTATGAATCAATTAACAAGCGCTTATTTACCGTGACTTCGATCAATACACGAGGTTTCACTGGATCGTCGACAGATAAGGTTTGCGCCAATGAAGGTAGCGACAACGAGGCTCTATCCACTGGGCTCAGCTTTTATACAATATAATGCTGGTGAACCTCTCCAAAATTACTCTCCCCCAGCGACAATCGCATTTCTGGGCTTCCATTAGCCCCCTCTAATCTCCTCCAGCGAATCAACCACAACTAGTCTCATCTTTGCAAGCCATGAGCCAAGTTTCAAGGGCGCCTACCGGACATAGAGAAGGTATGTGTTCTTCCTGTTACTTCTTCCCCGCCCCCATCTAAATATGTCCTCAGGATGCAGCAACGGGAATCAGGTCAAAACCAAGCACGTAAAGGTTGAGCGAGATATGCAAGGGGTACGTAAGAATAAAATACACACTGGTCCGGCGCTAATGACTTGGCATAGGTAACTGTAGAAGGTATTTCTTTAGTCCCAAAATACAATAAGCAAAAAGTCTGATCTCCCGCATAATATCAGGTTTCCGTTCAATAGGCATTGTTTCTACCTTCATTGCTGCCGTGGAAGCCCAGTGCCTAGCACTCACTTCTAGCGCCCAAGACACACGAGCGCCATCTATTCAAGTAATCAACGCTTTCCTCTTGGTCGGTTTACTACTTTCGGCGTTCGGCGCTGTTACATCTATGCTTGTAGCCCGGTGGTTTGAGTAAGATTGTTTCCTCTGTGACAACATGAACCTAAATATTAACCAAGGTGCTATCTTATTCTTGTTGTAGTTTGCTTCGGAAAGATGAGGTCGACTTGCTAGAACACCGGTGGAGCTGTGCTCGCGCCGAACAGAAGCGAAAAAGCAGTGGTAAACAGCCTGAGAACGTATCCAAAGAAGACATGGATAAGTACGGGCTCGATGACGAGGAGCGTTTTCCGTGTCAATGCGTTAAGAAGCAGATCGACGACTGTGGGGATCGTGTATCGGATCGATGTATTGCTTGGGCAGCGTTCCTCCCGTTTTACTTGATTGTTGCGTGAGTAACTATTTCGAATTGCAAGGGTTGGGCTCATGCTTTCTTTGAAATAGGGGTTTCACTTCGTTCGTGCTTGGTATGGTCGTCTATACTTGGGTCTATCAATCGTATCCAACTGCAGTAATCTGTACGGTTGTTACCATTGTAAGTTGAGGTTTAACTAAATTAGTG
Organism: Ceratobasidium sp. C01; assembly: GCA_025200755.1. Taxonomy (NCBI): domain Eukaryota; kingdom Fungi; phylum Basidiomycota; class Agaricomycetes; order Cantharellales; family Ceratobasidiaceae; genus Ceratobasidium; species Ceratobasidium sp. C01. The sequence goes on from JANWGL010000007.1 coordinate 56,770, forward strand.
GCACTGGTTAGCTTACTACTTTCCATGCTAGTTCGGCCTCCTCGTCGTGTTATTTTTACATCTCGATTTCCGTACGATTGGCGCTTTGAACAAGATGAGATTCCGGAGGGTTAGACTCTTCGCCACGAAAAGACCTTCGAGTTCGGAAGACGAGGCGGCCAGCGATGCCGAGAAAGGGGCGAATGTAACTGTGAATCCCGCCACGGCTGCTTGACCGATACTGTGATTTCCTTGCTGCGTTGCTTGGCTGTATGATCATTTGGTGAAGTTTACGAACACATTACATTTCATTACATCTCGTTCAATTGGTATCATTGTATTCCCGCTATTGTTGGAACCTACAAATGCACATTTTTGTTTTCTTTGAGTTGAAACCGAGTGAAAACGCTCAAATAAAGTCTTGAGAAAAGATGGGTGTGCTGAGATCAGGAACGACGATGACACGCACCACAATTTTCAACCGTGCTCTGGTGGTCGCCTTCTCATATGTCATCAATGTAGACCACAGGTCGCCGAGAAGATATGATTCAAGTCGAAGGGTTAAATAATTGTGTTGTGTATACTCAATAAATGTGTACTTTTGTGAGCGGCGCAGCTAGAGGTCTTCCGTTCAAGTAGGATACTTAGGAATACTACTTGCCAGTGCACTTAGTTTGGCCACTTTGTTGTTATTGCGGTGAGGTTTAGCTGCCCTGGGTGCTACATATTGTGTTCTAAGACACGGGTGGCACGGATGGTAGACCTTGATTTGTAACCACACCCAGCCTCGGCGCACTTAACCAAAGGTTAGAATACAGCTTCGAACACAGGAGTGCGCCTGGTTACTCCTACGGCACAGCGACTGCAATGGGTGCTTTCGTAAAACTCAGGTAGACCCCAACACTCTTTACTTATTCACCTCCATCTATTTCCCCATTTATGAATATGGACGTTATACCTAAATTTACTTACTCTCGGGTGGCATTGCTACGTCCACGCTTTGATCTGCTTCATTCCGACTCATTTCACCCTTCTGAGATGCATCTCTTCGGGTATTGCATCTTGTTCCAAGATACCGGGGATATCTTGAAAAAAAAATTCGTAAGAAAAAACTAGCTAACAGAATCTTAGAAGGGCGTTTAGCTGTAAACTTAACGTGAGCGAGTTGAAACACCGTAGTGGCTCGGGTACTGCCTTCGGGGACTGTAGGACAACGGCAAATCAGCGCAAAGCGGTGGCAGGTCACAATATATCCATCAATTCATCCTCCCACCTCCGGCGGGCAGCACTCTAGCCGCATCGTATGTGCGAATGTGTCCAGGCGACACAATTCCCCCCGATCACGTGATAGCGATTCAGATTTAAAATTATAACCACGTGACTTGCGCTATGGTCATAGTCGCCCACCAGCACTCATAGCTACCGAGATCGACAGTTATACTAGAAGTTATTTTTTGTAAGCCGTCGCATATTAGAGGATTACGGCAGCTGTCACACAAAATAGAAACGCCGCCTTTAAAATGAGGGTTGCGTGAGGCTGGCGCAAGGGACCTAGCCCCGCAATATTTGGACGCGCAGCCGCGCATGGCTGTATTTAACGTGCGTACCACTACCTTGAACAACCATGGGAAACATCCAAAGATTTAATGTGGGATATCTGGGGCTAGTTGCACTCGCTTGCCCATTGACGTGGAGCCAGATATTTGGGTGGCATCAGCGCCCGTTCTCCTGGATGGAAGAAGCTGCATGGAACCATGCGAAATATCTCTGGCGCTCGTGTCTCAACTACTTCACTCAGGCGGTGCCGATTAGCACTCGAACGAACGATGGACGCCAGTACTACATACTGCGCCGGGCACCACCCAGGCGATCGCGTCCGTCATGTTGACAGCAAGATAGGTTCGATTATTGATCCCTCCGGCAGCAACCAGGCCTATAGATGGATTCGGTCCCTTCAAGTTATCCGTTTGGACCAAAATTCAATCTAAGTCTTGTTTGCGTGCTACGTTGGAGCTTACCTCTGGTAGCGCTATGGTCGTTATCTGGGCTTGGATTGGCTACCTCGCCATCACCCACTAGGGTCTCGTTCTTGTGGCCACGAGACTTTCCACCACACTGGCTACCACTACTCGCGCGCCGGGAATTTCGACGGTCGCGTACCACCCAGTATTCTCTTGCGAGCGTATTGAGGAGCCTATGGTCATCTGTCGTGCGCTTACCAGATGGACTTGATTCTCGATTCGTACGCACGCCCGCTTGGTACTCGTCAACGCTTCTGGATACTGTGGTCCGCCTTCTCGGGCTGTACGCTGTACCCTATTTTGCCTGCCCCGCACATACAGTTATTGCACGATCTAGCAGACCAGGAGGCCATGGCCGAGCCAAATCCACTAGAGTCCTAACTTACTTTCCTAGTAGCTAGGTTTGACGACGCGTGCTCTCTTCAAAGTTCAGAGGATACTACTATTCCTCAAGCATTTAGTGAATAGGCAGGATTTTTTTCATCTCGAATTACGCGCCTAGCCTCAATTGATGATATCTACAAAGTTCGACTATCGGTACTTGAAGCCGTATTACTCCAAGAGTACATCATTCGAGGGCAGCACCAAGACGATAAAATCGTTCCGCCCGGCTTCCTCACGCCTAGGACCGTCGTGGTTAACCAGCCCAGGCTCAAATCGGTCTCGTCCTCTCGAATATCGTTATACTCTGTCACCGGATCCCCTTGTCTCCGGATTGCCGTACCCGGTGTAAGGAGGGGAGTGGTGACCGGTTTCTTTTTGGAACGGCGGCAGCCTCGTTCAGCAACTAGTGGGGGAAGGCAGGCTAATTCGTCGAGCGCAAAGAGCGCCGTAGAGCACAAAGTATGTGTGATCTTATAAGATTCTATTATGTCTAACACTCACGCATGCACTATGATTTGTTTAAACCTCTCACACTCCTTAACAAAATTGTCTTTCAACAATTCGCTTTGATTTATCTTGAAATTTCTAGAATGATTGATTCCCCAATTGGCGCTGCCCTTGGCTAACCGTACGTAATAGATTGGTTTCTTATCTTGCAATCAATATACAGTGGGCGGTAAAAGTATTGCACCACGTGACTCAAAATCACCTCCCGAGCTCTAGCTCACGGAGCACCAAGGCATTTGAACCAAGAATAATACTATGTACACATGACTACGGGAGGTACAGAATACTAAATAAATCTAAGAGTTTGAATGAGTCTAAAGCTTGAAACCTTGGCTCTGCTAGAACTAGGTGGTGCAATACTTTTGATCACGCATACATTCTTGAGAAAAGTGATCGATTTCACCGCCATTTTGAGTCCTGAAAATCAGTGAAAAATACAAGCGCATAGCAGCGTCCCACGCGCATATGTATGCATAAAATCACAAGTTTGCAATTACAGGTTCTGCATACATATTTCAATATGTTGATAAAAGAAACGGCTGTCTAGCACTCCAACTACAGAGAATAAAGGAATCGTCACTTAATGGGATATGTGCGAAGCTGTGGCTAATGTATGTATGCACCATTTAATAGGCAATAGCATGTATATTGCTACTACAAGATTACTCGGTCTAGAAATCATAGCTTTACCCCTATATTACTTCGCTGCAAAACGCAGTTTCTAGCAGCTGGAGCGGCTTGTAACTTGGTATATGAATGCATGAGATATCACGTCACCGTCATGCCAAGTCTCAGGCAGCTGGTCCTACAGATGGCGGAGTTATA